>JAPFBL010000443.1:122500-256547 GCA_026182355.1 Hermatobates lingyangjiaoensis | reverse complement strand
GTCACTCAGAAATTATAACAATACATATTGAAATAAATTCACTGAACTTGATTGAGAGATCATTTTAATTGTTGTTTCTTGTTATTAAGACACGGAAAGAGATTCCTATATGACCCAAGCTTTTGATATACCTAGTATCCTCAACATGACTCAGGATATATACACAGTAACTACATTTAGCAAAATAAAAATCATTTGAAAGTAACAAAAAAAATAAGTTATTTTATCATAGCAACAAATAAAATATCAATTCAAGTTATATGCACAATGAAATATATTTAAAACAAACAAAACTTGTAAATTGAAATATGCAATTTATTTACCTAACATAAAATAACATTAATTAAACGAATGTGTCAAATGTGAGCAAAACAAGTAAGAAAAAAGAATGTAACAGAAAAGTTAACCAGGAGAAAGGTAACAACCAGCTGGAAAACTTAAGTGGCAATACATCTTAATAAAAACATACTACTAAAATTAAACAATACAAAGTAAACAGTAAAAAATAAATAATAAACAAATTAATAAATAAATTATATTATATTTTATTCTATTAGTATTTTTATTACTTATTTATTGCTTACTGTTCACTTTGTATTGTTTAATGTTAGTATTATATTTTTTTTATTATTTCCTTTGTATTTTTTATTAATTTATTAGTTTTTTGTGTCTGCATCTATTTTTTATGCTTTTATCTTATATATTTTTCATTTATTTAATTTATTTTAAGTTTTATTTTCTATTTTTTTTATTAAAGCTTGGTCCATAATTTTTAATTTTTATTTATTAAAATAAATTATATACTATTATATTGTATTATGTATGTATTTATATATGTATTATATATATATTGTATTATATTATAATACAAATTTATTAAAATTGTATTATTTCTTCTGTTCATCCCTCAGTTTTTATTATTTTATTTGTTTTTGTGTTTTTACTATTATTTTTCATATTCCTATTTTAATTTAATCTTAAATTGATCCTTGTATCTCACATTCTCTGTATGTATGTGGCAACATTGTTAGTCTCCAACCGCCTCTGTACCAGTGCTTTGGTTTCCCTCTCCTATCTCTCCTGAAGACGGTTCAACCGAAAATTAGAGACTGTAAGTACGTGTTTTTAATTTCTCTATGTTTCTTTCTGTACATTGAACTGTATTTATCTATTTCGGATCGTATTTTAATCAAAAAAGTATTTTTTTTTATTAAGATATATTGCCACTTAAGTTTTCCAGTTGCTTGTTCCTTTCCTCCTTCTTTCTTTTTCCTTGTGGTTTTGGTCATCGTAATATATCTTGTAAACATTACGATATATAAAAAAATTTCCCTTTCTGGACATTAGTCCTTTCCTGCCCTTTCACCCTTTTAAAATACCACTCTTCCCTCCCACTCTTCTCAACCCCTCACCAGATGTTTTCTGCATCTAGTGATTCAGTTGGGTTTTTGACTCTGACAAAGACCGCTTGTTACAGTTCAAAGATCTTAGTCTTGTTTTCCCATTTCATATTGTGGTTTGATCATACATTATGATATATATATATATATATATATATATATATATATTAGTATAAGTGGCAGCAAATCTTCTTGAAGACAAATGGAATTAAAGTATGCAGCAGCTTCTGCATTAACGACCTTTTTGCTGATGGCCTCGATTTCTCTCACTATCATTCGGTGATGCTGAGGCAACTTCCATATATGCTGGGCCAGAGACATTGAGAAAACCAATATCAAACAACTTTAATGAAACAAAAACACTGGGTGGAAACAAGCTTTCGACCACACATTGGTCATCTTCAGGTTACACTACTATTTAATTAATGAATGTTAATATAATTAACTGAAAAGTAATCTTTAAAATTAAACATAACAATTTTAACAGATATAAAACAAACGATACAGCGGGTGAGAGGAAAGCAAAGAGCAGGTTCCAGCAGGGTTGCAACAACATACAGGTTTGCCCCTCAATTATATATATATATATATATTCACATTATTGAAAATGACACCAAATTTAGCTGATACCTGTTTCTTAACAAGTTTCTCAATTTTTCTAAATAACACTCTCGTTATTTCGTCTACACAATAAAGTACATCTCCTATGGTCACCATGTTTCGAATGATTAACATTCATCATCAGGACGTGAATAAGATCTAATTCTCAATTTTTCTAAATAAACAGGTATCAGCTAAATTTGGTGTCATTTTCAATAATGTGTGTGTCAAAGAAGGACTGCTACCAAAATTTACGAATATATATATATATATATATATAAAGATTTCACATAAACACGGAAAATAACAACCAATGATAAAACCACAATACGAAATGGGAAAACAAGACTAAGATCGTAACAAGCGGTCTTCGTCAGAGTCAGTTGGGTTTTTGACTCTGACGAAGACCACTTTTGTTAGGGTTGAAATATATTAGTCTTGTTTTCCCATTTAATATTGTGGTTTGATCATTGATATATATATATATAAAAAGATTTCACATAAACACGTGAAACAACAATCAATGATAACATATACATATATCATTGATATATATATATGTATACATTACATATTACATTACAATAGTGACATTAGCCGATTATCTATTCTAGAGGCTCTTTATATCAAAGAAAAGAATCCTAGTCTCAATGTCCAAAGTTCCGACCTTAATGCTATCCCTAGTAACAAGAATTTCCACAATAGCTACAAATTAATTAGAGAGATATGAGCAAGTTGGTTTGGCAATAATTCAGAGTTTATCACCCTCTGATAGGACGTTATTTCCCTAAGTTAACAAACCTGGTTTGCTAACTTGTCAAACCTGCTGACTTTTATTTATAATCTTTAGTTTATCAAAAATTTGTTTCAAAATTGTTTCAACAAATCCTCATATAAATTTAAATTTGTTTCTTTAAATGTTTAACCAAATTATACCTGAAGATGACTTATATACAGTCGAAAGCTTGTGTAAGTAAAATATATATTGGTTGCTAATTCGTTTAACTTATTAATGATTTGTTAACCCAACTGGTAAAGTTCAAATGTCTCTGGCAAAATTAATTTGGGATTTACCTACAAAATGAAAGGAAATAATCAGAAAATTAGAGACAGTCAGTAAAAAAGTCGTAAATGCAGAGGCTGCTGCAGATTTCAATTCAACTTGTTTAAAAGAAGATTTGCTGCCTAACTATACAAATATATATATATATATATATATATATATATATAAAATAAATTAAAAACGAAGGAAACACACAGAAAGACACAGACATAACTCACATCGATATTTCAACCATCGTCGTCATCAGGAGGTGTGAAGATCAGGTTATATATATAATCGATAAAAAGATTTCACATAAACACGTGAAATAACAATCAATGATCAAACCACAATAAAAAAATGGGAAAGCAAGACTAAGATCTTTCAACCGTAACAAGCGGTCTTTGTCAGAGTTGGGTTTTCGACTCTGACGAAGACCGCTTGTTACGGTTGAAAGATCTTAGTCTTGCTTTCCCATTTTCTTATTGTGGTTTGATCATATATATATATTTTATATATATTATATATATATATATATTATATATATATATATATATATATATATCACAATGTATTACGATATACTTGCTATTGCGGGCACCCGTGAACTCTCCACGGGTTTAGGGTTCCCTGTTCCTAATCTAGCAAGCATATTTTTATCTTTGTTAACAATGAAATCAGACTCTTCACAGGTAGTTTATTACTTATGACTAACTAGTAAATAATTTTTCTGTTTATATCTGATAACGGTATCGGAAATACAAAACACAAACCAGATATAGCAGACGTTCGAGATAAAAAGCACTTGAGCATCAGGTTTGAGTCATGATTTGATAAAGTAGTTTGATAAACCTTAATGCAACCTCCACAGCTTACAATGTCAGGCATCCCGGTGCACAGTCTCACAAGGAACACACAAAACTTTTACTTGAAAAGTAACAACAGCTAAAAGTAAATATAAGCATCATGACATGAAGGGTGACAAGCGGTTTAAACATCGCGTAATATTATATCATACTGAACTACATGTGCGTTCATTACACTGCTAACTTGGTTCTCCAACACATTTTGTTACAGAATTTTCCAATAAGAAATTTTCCTTGATTCAAATCCTTTACATCGTAAATAGTTTTACATCCAAAACAACTTACATACCGAGTGGGTAAGTTCTTCAATTTATAGGGAGTAAAATGAGTTAATTTATCTCATTAAACATATTAAAATCATACATAAGTTTAAGAATTATCTGAACTAATGAAGAAAACTATATAATCAACGATCCTCGTCAGAGTCTCAAACAGTAAAATAATGCTGAGTTTTATCATAATATACAAATTTTTTTTTTACTGTTTTCAATTTTACACTATATTTTGAAAATTTAAGCTGTATAATAGTTCGTTTGAGAGTTTAAAAACGTTTTTGCGTTTACAATTCAAGAATAGAATTCCAATATCTTACATATCTTATTAGGTTTGATCTAGTTAAGATAATAGAAGTATTTTACATAGTGCAACAGAAGTAACAAAGAATGCACTTGTAAAATATGCAAAAATATGGTATTATAAAAGTTGGGAAAATATGGCTACACAGAATTGACCACAATGTTTACAGTATCGTAATGGGATAATCCTTAGGTTAGATCACATACAGGTGTCACTTTTCAAAACACTGTAGGGGCTCTGCCGCGTTCGACTATACTCCGCCGTAATCGGGTTAGGACGACTATTCGGAGTTTCAAAATTATGTTCGAATTCTGAAGGTCATAATATTCGCTCGACTATACTCCGCCGTAATCGGATTAGAACGGCTATTCGGAGTTTCAAAATTATGTTCGAATTCTGAAGGTCATAATATTCGCTCGACAATACTCCGCCGCAATCGGGTTAGGACGGCTATTCGGAGTTTCACAATTATGTTCGAATTCTGGAGGTCATAATGGTCGCTCGACTATACTCCACCGCATTCGGGTTAGGACGGCTATTCGGAGTTTCACAATTATGTTCGAATTCTGGAGGTCATAATGGTCGCTCGACTATACTCCGCCGTAATCGGGTTAGGACGGCTATTCGGAGTTTCAAAATTATGTTCGAATTCTGAAGGTCATAATATTCGCTCGACTATACTCCGCCGTAATCGGATTAGAACGGCTATTCGGAGTTTCAAAATTGTGTTCGAATTCTGAAGGTCATAATATTCGCTCGACTATACTCCGCAGCAATCGGGTTAGGACGGCTATTCGGAGTTTCACAATTATGTTCGAATTCTGGAGGTCATAATGGTCGCTCGACTATACTCCACCACATTCAGGTAAGTCGGCTATTCGGAGTTTCACAATTATGTTCGAATTCTGGAGGTCATAATATTCGCTCGACTATACTCCGCCGTAATCGGGTTAGGACGGCTATTCGGAGTTTCACAATTATGTTCGAATTCTGGAGGTCATAATATTCGCTCGACTATACTCCGCCGTAATCGGAGTTCTATCTATGTGTAACTATGACACATAGATAGAAACATAAGAAACACTCACTTTTTAATATTTCGACCGCCATAACGGTCGATTTCTATAAATATAAACGAAATGAGATGAGAAATGAGATGCTGGACCAAATCTGGATAAAGAAAAATAATATGGAGACACGGCTATTCGGAGTTTCAAAATTATGTTCGAATTCTGGAGGTCATAATGGACGCTCGACTATACTCCGCCGCAATCGGGTTAGAACGGCTATTCGGAGTTTCAAAATTATGTTCGAATTCTGGAGGTCATAATTTTCTCTGCACAAAATGAACATAGAGTACTATATAAGTACTGTATATAAGTACATTATTAAATAAGTACCATTACTTATAAAACTACTATATACTTATAAAACTACTATAAGTACATTATTAAATGTAAAATAAAATAATAATTTAATCTAAACAATTTTAGATTAAACTTGTTTAGATTAATAGGTATAGTAGTACCTCGGATGATTAATCATCCTTACAAAGAGTGTAGGAGTTATAAACGGTTGGTTCTACCGAACTAAGGCTTTCATCTTATTAATGTTGCAACGGAATCTGAGGAATTAACAGAAAAATTGTAGAACAATTTTAATGTAACACAAGAATTATGAACATAAATAACCTAAAAAAGGACTCCTGGATCATGGATTTAGTTGAAACCTACCATTTTAACTCCTAGACTCATTGTAAAGGATGATTTATTATTATCACTTCTTTTCATAGTTTTAATCTGCGTTTTTTATTATCAATAATAGATTATATTTTTTTTCTCGTAGTCTTGAAATGTAAAACATAAATTGCCGAAACGCTGGAATACCGTGTGGAGTTTTTGACGAAATAACCATCAAAAAGTCCAACATTGCTTGAGTATATTAAACCTTTACTGGTTCAAAATACGAAATAAAAGTGATATATTATTTGGTTTTTTTTTTTTTACTAAATAAATAATGTTTAAACGACTTTGAACTCGAACAAATCGTAATTTGAACAGCATCGAGAAAATGATATCTCCAGAATCGAACATAATATTGAATTCAAACATATTCTAAAATTAAGGCTTATTAATATTATTACCGCGCTCGACTATATTCCGTCGTAATAGGGTTAGGACGACTGTCCGAGTTCCAAAATGATGTTCCAACTCTGGAAGTCATAATTATCTCAACAACTCTGTTCAAACTATGATTTCTTTGAGTTCAAAGTTGTTCAAACATCGAGATACCACTGTACAAAAGTCCAAATCCTTAGCTTGTTTACATGGGGTTTCAGCAAGTGAGGGCTACTAGCTCTCACTTCAGTTTTCTTTCATGTTCCTTAGAAAGAGAATTCCTGTTGTTGTTGTCGATGTGGCTATGAGTCGAAACTCCAGCCTTTATATGTAACAGGTTGCAAAGGCCACTTATCAATGATAAATCTTTAAATAGAAATAACAACTAGGTCCAGAGATATATACATGAACGTTTTCGGATTCTACTATTAATCCTGCGTTTGTTCAAAGCTCAATAAATTCCTCTTTCATAGAAAAAATTCTCTAAGCTGTATAAAGAATTTCTTTTATTTTACTACATGATATAGAATTACTCTAAATCATTCGTACGATACATACGGTTATATATTCTCGCACACATTTAAGCTAACGTTTCGTCTATATTTGTGGACATCTTCAGTGTTATACCAATAAAGAAATTAATTACAACATGAAAAAAATGTAAGTTCAATTATTTTTTACTATTGTAATTAATTTCAGTATTGATGTAACCCTGAAGTAACATACACACACACTCACACACATATATATATTTGCAGAAAAATCACAATAAACAACCACGTGAAGAAATTAATGAAATTAAACCACAAGGAAAAAATAAGAATACAATAGAAAAAATGCTCTAAATAGCTCTAAAATGCTCTAATACAGCATTTTTTCTATTGTATTCTTTTTTTTTCATTGTGGTTTAATTTCATATATATATTTACATATATATACCATGATAAACGAACCACTTAAAATAAACTATGACACATAGATAGAAACAACAAACACTCACTTTTCAATATTTCGACCGCCATAACGGTCGATTTCTATAAATATAAACGAAATATTGACTTAAAGATGTTTTACTATGAGATGCTGGACCAAATCTCGAAAAAGAAAAATAATATGGAGATAAAATATGTTGAGATAAAAACATTATACGTATATAAATAAAACTTCAAACTCAGAAACACAAAACAGAAACAAACCTTACGTTTGATGCTCAAAATAGGCAACAGAATAGTAAAAAATCTGGAGTGGCCTACACTCTACTATACTATAAGTAACTTAATGTCAAATTTCTTGAGTATATAAAACATAACGTCTCATTTAAGCATAACGTAAACATCTAAATGGGATATAATTATTAGCCTGTCATTCCTGAGGTAGTACAGATAGTGATTGAAGGACATATCAATTTATAAGCTTATTTTTGTACATCACAAATAATTTATTATTTGCAAATAATTACATTAGTATAACTACAGCAGTAATAACATTTTTGAAAAACCAAAGTGAACATTTCTTGAAACGAAATAGTATCCTACAAGAGAACATGGCTATTGTTCAAATAGCCAGTAGATTTCTTACATCGTTTACTTGACATCCTTCTACATTGAATATTAATGTAAAATTTTCAAATTTGAAACAGTAAAATACTCTTTTTTTCTCTGAAAAACTTCTTAAACAGCGAAGAAAATGTTGTTTTAAGGTGATTTGTTAATTAAAGATGTACGATAATTATAGTTATTAATCTCTAAACGAAAGATTTATATTTTGAATTATCTTTTACATTTTTGGTTTTTAACAGAATTATTATACTGGGAATTTTATGGCTTCTTAGTATTTAATAAGATCATTTTCCTTCCCCTTTGTCAAATAACATATATACGAATTTTTTTTTAATGAGTGTTATCATTTACCTGCACAATATTATTCCTCTTACATCTCTTATAAGTCAATAATATATTTTCATTTTTCCATTAGAAACATCAATTTTATCTCAGTGGATTCGCTCAAAAAATTTCTAAGTCAATGTAAACAATGTAAAAAAATACAAAAAATTCGACAAGTATAGCAGGTGATCTCTTAGTCTAGAATAAACAAACAGTTTTTATATCGTTATTGCTCTTTCCCGTAAGTGAAACTTCATGAATTTTTTTTTGTGAATTGCTAATTTTTTGTTTCATTTTTGGTCAAATTTTCATTTTTTTTTAACGAGCCGTTTAGCGTCAAAAAATCATTTTCTGAAAACAGAAATCGTACTGTAACGCCCCTTTAGCGAAAGTAATTTCAAAAAAAAATATCTCAACTCATTCGCCATATAATGTTCTATTTGTAGGCATAGTTTCATTCTTGTCCGTCAAACAGTATGGCTTGTATCGCTCTCACAAGGTTTGGATTGAACTATAAGTCAAAATGTTTACATTTTATTGAAAAAAAAAATATTTCCTGTTGTCTTAAAATTCTGAATATATTTTTCGTTTGTTGCATTTGTAACTTCAAAGATAATGTCAAAATTTCAAAACTCTAGGGTTATCAGTTTAGGAGAAATAAATGTTTTAAAAAAAACGGTTTTTGGCAAAAAAAGTGACTTTCCCATCATGCATAATTCTTCCCAAACAATAGGGATCTTCGACTAAATGGGGCCCATTTTTGTGTAAAATATCAACTTGATCCATCAAAGATTCTGGACCGTAGCGTGGTAACAAGCAATGCTAACACACGCACCCACCCACGCACCCACCCACCCACCCACACACACACAGACATCATCGTAAAAACGTCATAAAACGACTTCTGGTACCTCAAAACATGTAATTCCGTCAAAATCTCGAGATCGAATTTTTTCACGATCACTATACTTTACTTATAGTAAAGTAAAAAATTACGAGGCCCGCAGATCTTACACATGCTTATTACCGTTGTTATATTATGTATAGGAGAATTGAGACATACTCGTATAGAGAGAGGGGAGAGAAACGGAAGAAGTAAGATGACTCTCCAAACAAAATTCCATTACATAATTGTCCATGACATTTTAATCATCACTGGTTTATATTCCCAGGAATATCCAAAATCATTTTGTTCCATATATATCACTTAATCAAACAAAACACGATCCAAACTGGTCTCCAACCGTCTCTGAATCAATACGCTTGGTATCCCTCTCTTATCTCTCCTGAAGACGGTTCAAACCAAAAATTAGAGACTGTTAAGTGTGTTCTTCTGATTTCTCTATGTTTCTGCTTGTGAAGCGATGGTTGGAGGTTGGTCTCCAACCGCCGCTTCACAAGTGCGCTTGGTCTCCCTATCTCAACTCTCCTGATGACGGTTCAAACCGAAAATTAGAGACAGTAAGTTTGTTTGTTTTTTAGTTCTGTGTTTGTTATTCATCGTGATATATATATATATATGAGTATGAGTATATATGAGTAGCAGTTTGCTTCTCAACGCGAGTACTTCGCGCTTCTTCCCGATGACGACGGATGTCGAAATATCGAAGTGAGTTCTGTAGTGTCTTTCTGTGTTCTTTTCTATGTGTTAAAGTTTTTTATATTAAATATATATAATATATATTAATATATTATAAGGAGTTCAACATCGAAGAAGAGTAACACACAGAGTAAAGAAACACACCTAGAACTGAAATTTTCGGGCAATCAGTCTTCAGGTGAACAGAAAAAAAGGAAACGTTTTCTGTTCATATACATATATATTATATTTATATATATATATATATATATTTTTGTAGACGCAACGTCAAGATATATATATATTTATATTTATATATATATATAAAAAACAAGATTTCACATAAACACGTGAAATAACCATCAATGAAAAGATTCATATACTACTGAGTCTGATATCGTCTCAGACGGAGACCGCATGTTGTGGTTGAAAGATTTCTTAGTCTTTTTTTTCCATTTCATACTGTGGTTTAATGATTGATTTATAGATATATATTAAGTCCAAACCACAAGGAAAAAGAAAAACAAAAGAAATAAATGCTTTGAGGCCTTTCACTTTATGTCATCAGAGGGCAAATAAAGTAACAAAATAAGCTTTGTTATTCCTTTTTTTTCCCTATGTCTTTGATGACATAAAGTGAAAAACCTCAGAGGATTTATGTCTTTTGTTTTTCTTTTTACTTGTGGTTTGCACTTCATTAATTGTATCACACGTTTAATTATGATTTTTCTGCATATATATATATATATAGTCTATGTTAAGTAAATAACTGTTTACACATACACTTAAATTAAACTGTGACACATAGGAGGAAACATAACAAAGACTCACTTTTAACATAAGGTTAGAGGGCGGCGCTAGTCACGCTTTACATCTGATAAATGAAATGCGGTCCGGTAGGACAGATTACTCTGTATCACAGTTTATTTTAAGAGTAATCTGTCCTGCCGGATCGAATGTCGTTTAATATATATAATATATATAATTATAATATAGGTATACTTTGGGAGTAGACCTTCTTTTAAACATATATCATTAAATAACTAGCCAACTTTAAGTTTAGTATGTTTCTTACTCGAGAGGGTATGTAAAAACATACTAAACTTAAAGTTGGCAAGTTATTTAATGATATATATATATAAAAACTGCTGACATATATACTACTGAGTAGCAGTTTGCTTCTCAACGCGAGTAGTTCGCTCTTCTTCCCGATGACGACGTATGTCGAAATATCGAAGTGAGTCGTGTAGTGTTCTTTCATATAATGCAATAAAACGAAAAAAAAAAAAGGAAAAGAACAAATCAGCGAATCCCTTGGCCTTTTGGAAGAAAAAACGGGAAAAAAAAGAAAAAAGGGACGGTGTTTTGATCAAAGGCACCAGCAAAAAACTAAATCTCTATTTTTGGTTTAACGGTTAAAAGAAAATAAACCAAAAAATTTGAACAGGTTAATAATAGTTCTTTGTGATACCAGACAATGATTCTTCATTAAGCGCACTAAATCTTGCGTAACTCCAGTGTACTTGAAGTAGGGATCTTTAACTAGTACCTAATATCGTACAGGCTTAACGTCCACTTTGAGGGCGTTCTTCACCTCCCACTTGAATAAATCGGGGGTCAGAGTGAGTATAGAACCTCCGATCTACCAGTCCAGAGGCGAGCAAGTTACCATCGGGTTACCCTACCCCCCTAAGAGTGAATGTACATATCTAAGCTGGTTTTTTGTTTTACATCCCGCCATTTATAATGCAATACTCAATATGACCCCTTATACTTTTACTAACATATTCAGATCTTAAGATTAAATTTAAAAAAATATAATTACTTTTATATTTAAGGAGGAAAAAGATATAGTTTTAAGTACAGTAGTCTATCACATTCACCTAACAAGGTTAAATAAATTTTCAATTTCAGCAAATTTATTTAGTCATTGAGTTGTTATTATAGTTGGAGCGACACTTATAATTAATATAAGGAATATAATATACCGTCTTAGCTCGTACACTGCTGCTGTACACTGTGCTGCATCTTCAACTTAGAAATGAAGATGGGTGAAACCCGAAACCGGGCAGGGAGCTACAGCAGCAGTGTACGAGGTAAGACGGTATATTATATTTCTAATATTAATATAATCATTGTGTTGTTATTATTTTGTTAGTGGTATTGCTTCATATCATCGTGTCATTACCACAGAGGTTAGTATTATTAATATTAGAAATATAATATACCGTCTTACCTCGTACACTGCTTCTGTAGCTCTCGGACCGGTTTCGGGTGTCACCCATCTTCAATTCTTGTTGAAGATGGGTGACACCCGAAACCGGTCACAGAGCTACAGCAGCAGTGTACGAGGTAACACAGTACATTATAATTCTAATATTAATAATACTAACCTCTGTGGTAATGACGAAATGCATGAATTTGACACTTAAAGACTAACGAAATCAAAAAGAAGAAGATTTGAGTAGTTTTACCTTGGTTGTTTCCTTCCGGATGCTATCATACAACAATAAGTAATTATTATAAATAAAAAAAAAGAAGAATTTAGAATCTGATAAAGTAATGAGGACTGGGCATACCATGTCAAGGAAACAGCCTACCTTAGGGCAACAGATTCTCATTTCATATCAGATATTTTAATATTAACACAGTCATTATTCCTTCTATAAAAGTTAAACAAGAACAGAAGTGCTAATGGAATGCGGTTTTTTTTTTTGACGAGAAGCTGAGTCATTTTTCGCCTCAACCTTGGCTGTCTTCTCTACGCTAGATCTATCAACATGGCAGAATCAGTCCCCCTCCCCACCTCTCTCCGACTATCTTCAAGACAAAACTACAAGGTAACGACCCACACAAGCTTCAGCCTGTGTCAGCAGATCAAGTAATAAAGATAAAAACCCAAACTAAACAGACTATTCAGCCTTTGATGGCATGCTGATAACATCCTTTAACCCGCTGAAATTCTAAAAAAAACTTCTCTTATTAACATTAAAATGTTTCTCAAACATTGTTATTATATTCCGAAAAAAAAACCGCATTTTCTCTATACAGAGTTCATTCAATAAAAAATAAATTATTGAATTATAATCAATAAGTTATAATTACAAATAAATAATACGTAAATAAAAAAAATTAAATTAATGGCATTTAAGCTTATGGTATGTGTTGGTTTGGTATCTCAAGGGGGTAGTTTATGGCATGTGTTGGTTTGGTATCTCAAGGGGGCAGTTTATGGCATGTGTTGGTTTGGTATCTCAAGGGGGCAGTTTATGGCATGTGTTGGTTTGGTATCTCAAGGGGGTAGTTTATGGCATGTGTGGGTTTTGTATCACAAAAAGCCAGTTTATGGCCTATGTGGATTTGGTATCACAAGGGGCCAGTTTATGGCATGTGCATTTGGTATAACAAGGGGGCAGTTTATGGCATGTGTTGGTTTGGCATCACAAGGGACAGTTTATGGCCTATGTGGATTTGGTATAACAAGGGGGCAGTTTATGGAATATGTGGATTTGGTATAACAAGGGGGCAGTTTATGGCAAGTGTGGGTTTGGTATCACAAGAAGACAGTTTATGGAATATGTGGATTTGGTATAACAAGGGGGTAGTTTATGGTCTATGTGGATTTGGTATAACAAGGGGGCAGTTTATGGAATATGTGGATTTGGTATAACAAGGGGGCAGTTTATGGCCTATGTGGATTTGGTATAACAAGGGGGCAGTTTATGGCCTATTGGGTTTGGTATCACAAGGGTCCAGTTTATAGCCTATGTGACCTTTCTTCTGGATCGGCTGCTGCAGCCTAACCTAACCTAACCATATAAATGAAACTACTCCAACATCATCAGCATCCCTACCAGCTGTTCATGCACGTTAAATAAACTTGAAGAGGGAAAAATTCAGGAATTTCCCCTGACAGTGTGGGCATTATAGTAGCCACAGTGGGGAGACGTGCATGTTTGTAGCAGACCGGGATATGTTTGTGGGAATATCCAAACAGCTGTGTGAAACTCCCCCAGGCTCACTGTAACGCCAGCTGCCACCCCCATCTGATATACTCTCTTCCTCAAAACACCAAAGCCTCATCCACTAACATACACCATTTCAAAACTGCACTGGCAGAGCAAGTATTTTGTCGCCCGAGGCGGTCGTAAGATTCGCTCTAGCTATCGATAATAATCCGCTAACCTTCAAAATTCCAGAAAGTCTTCAAAATATTTATTTCCATGGAATTACAATCAGACTGCTGTTATTAGTCCCGAATTTTCATCTTATTACTCTTATACATATTATATTATATGTATATACGCTTATATACTCTTATATATGTATAATTATATTATACATATACTCTTATTACTCGTATACATATACAGTCGTCATCAAAGAAAACTGAAGAATTTAAAAAAAAAAATATAATTCAAATCATAATTTCTTTTTAAATTACATTAACTGGCTAAGTAAAAAATATAATATATATTTTGAAATATACATTGTTTTGAAAAATTTAAAATAATTTATTTTTAAATTGCAAATATTACAGTTAAAAAATCCGTTACACACATAAAACATTAAACAATTAAGACCTTATAAACTCATTTAGGTATAAAATTTCAGATTTCTTGTCAGCTTTTTTTCTTGTATTTGCTATTTTTACCCCCTCAAAATGTCGCCCCCTGGCACGGAGCCGCCCGGATCCCCCCCCCCCCCCTCCTTGCGATGCCGCTGCAAAAGTGTACCGTCCATACAATAAAAAAAATTATTATATACGTAGGAAAAAATAAAACTACTAAAAATGATATAGGTTAGGTTAGGTTGCAGTGGTAGTTCCACAGGGGAACACACGTAGGCCGAGCATTGGCCCTTTGTGATACCACACAATGAAGATTGATTCTACAGTGGGAGTCCTAAATTTTGCCTAACTTAAGTGTATTTAGAGTAGGGATCTTTACCGAGTACCTGACAGCATACAGGCTCGGGACCGACAGTTTAACGTCCTTCTCCGAGGGATGACGTAGTCAGATTTATTCACATCCCGCGTTAATAAATCGAGGGCCAGGTGGGGATCGAACCCCGGTCCTATCAGATCAGAGGCGAGCACGTAACCACTGAGCTAGCCTGACAAAAAAAAAAAAAAAAAAATAAGTATAATAATATTACATGAGATACCTATCACACGGCTTTCACTGGCTCTTTTGTACAGAGTAGCGAGTATGTTAGGGTAGCGTTAGGCGTGTCACGTCACAATCCTTAATGCTCTTGGTACTTATTATTGTTCCAATAAATTTTCGTTCTCTGGTCTCTAAATCCCTCAGTTTAATCAATTTAGGTCTAATTTCACATTGCTAATCATATTTCATTATCTTTTATTTAATATCAGTATCAAAATAAGCAAAAGTTGTTTAAAAATTCGTTTAAAGCCGTTAGAGAACAACTTTTTTGAACTATTAACTTTTAAGGAAAAAACTTCCGTTCGCTCGGCATCCAATATATATTACTTACATCAAATAAAAAGTGAAAAACATAACGATTTTAATCAAAAACTTGTGATCAGAATTCTAGCAAAAGAAAAAAAAACTTATTCTTTTTTTATATCAAGAACTCCTAAAAAAAGGTGTTATTTAAGTTACGACCTTACTGTTCACTCGGGAACTTGAGTATAAAATTTGGCGATAATAGCTGCTTTCGTTTTTGAGATAAGAATAACTGCTCTCTCACTCTCTCTCTCTCTCTCACACACACACCATACAAACAAACAAAAAACACAGCGGACAAGGTCTCATCTGCATAATTATTATATTGGACCCAGGGAAACATCAAAACTTGATTAAAAACTCGATTATAAATTTTTGACCCTACATCCATATAACCAGTTTTCTACATGGATATATGAATCCATAGCAAATGAAAGTAAAATATTTAAGCACAAGAGTGTACCCTGATTTCACACAGATTAAACAAATTTAACAATAATAATAAATTTGAGAGGTTTACTTTATTAAATCTTGGTATACATATGATTTTCGTCATTTCTGTATTCTAGAGCATCTATATAGAATCTACACTGAATTCTATACCAATGGAATCAATTATTCGAAAGAATCTACAGATTAAAAAGAATATAATATAGACCAATAGATGAAAGTGTACCTATTAATTTATGCCTTTTATACATACAGTTCATAGTCACGTGTTTATTCAAACTAGACAGGTGTTCAAATTCTCAATTTTTTTCTTTCAAACAAAATCTCTAATATACTCGAGTTTTTCTGTTTCAAAAGTTATACTTCAGCCAATGAAAAAGGTTTTAAATAAAAACCGAAATATCAGCAATGAGAGATTAATTTAAACCTGAAGAACTGACAGAGTCTGAATAAAATTGTATTATATGTAATATATATGCTATAAAAAGATTTCACATAAATACGTGAAATAACAATCAATGATCAAACCACAATATGAAAACGGAAAACAAAATTAAGTAGGATCTTTCAACCGTAACAAGCGGTCTTCGTCAGATTCAAAACCAGTTGGGTTTTTGACTCTGACGAAGACCGCTTGTTACGGTTAAAAGATCTTAGTCTTGTTTCCCCTTTTCATATTGTGATTTGATCAATGATATATTCTATATATACGCTTGAATTTAATATGTATGTGAATACGTGAATATATCTGAATTTAATATATTTGAATTGGTTATATGATTGAATTTAAATAATTACTGCTTAAATAATAATAAAATAACTATCATACGGTTCTTAATTTCATCAATGGAATGACGACTATCAGTATAAACTTATCGGGTCTCAGAGAATCAGATCTTAAAAAGGGACAAAAATTAATATGACAAGCTGGAAACAGAATACCTGGCAACACTGCTAGGGTTATCAAAATGCAAACAAATAGCAAACACTGATTTTTTACTTTTAGTTTTTTTTTTCTTTTGAGGTCAGAGGTTGTAAGATTCTCTTTTCAGATTTTAATTTCTCCTTTAAATCAATACAAAGATACCTAAATCTGCATTTTTTTTTTTTTTTTGGCTTTTGTTTTGTTATACCGTAACATCTGCATAACATGGCATCACAGAAAAAGGAAGGGGTTTTGAAACAGTTACAGTTACGGATCTCATTTGAGTTAAACTAATGAATGCAAATAGGGATATTGGGGCAGTTTGGTTTGCAATAATAAATAATAATAATAATGAATGCAAATAAACAGTTTGGGCGAATGTGTTACGTATGCGCTTCTTTATCAGTCTTTTATAATGGCATTGTTCTCTCAAACGTCTTCACTTTAACGTCAAAAACAGTCAAGTGCATTACATTTACAACAAAACTTCAAACTAACACAATATTGATTTCATATATAGAAATATAAACGGTTGTCACAACTTAATTCAATGTTTCATTTTCTTGACAGCTGGGTGATACCACACTTCTATTCCTGATGACGACGTGTCAGTTCTTCGTATGTGTTATTACTGTGAAATTTGACGGTTTATATATATAAACAAGATTTCATAGTAAACGAGTGAGTTAAAAATACCTTCGCACTCAAGTCAAGTTCTTTACGACGTAGTAGAAATGTGACTGTGACCTAGATCAGTTGTTTTGGTCGAAAGATCTTTGACCCACATCAGGATTGATTGAACAGCGCTATAATAAAACAAAAATTTCTTCACTACTTTCCCGGTGATTTTTTGACTCTGACGAAACCGCTTGTTACGGTTGAAAGATCTTAGTCTTGTTTTACTATTTCTTATTGTGGTTTGATCATTGATATATATATACATAAACAAGTTTAACTATTCAGAGGCGTTATAAAAGATTAGTCAACTATGGCCCCAGGGATTTTTAAATTAGATGAAATTGTAACTGAAGGAATCGTCACACATATTAAGACTTGTACTGATTTAATAAGGATAAACACAGTCAATGCTGCCAATTCCTAAATTACGTAACTTGTTCTTCTAAATTTACTACCTGCTCTATGACGATGTGTAAACGAAAGACACCAGAGCGCTAACTGTTTCTAGTGAGTCAATTGAATAGTTTTATAACGTGTCATTATGATAGTTATATATAAATATATACATTTTGGTATAAATAGATAACAGATCGCCTTTTAAACATGTATTATTAAAGTGAAATGTATTCTTAGCATTTAATCTTCAAACTGAAGAGATTCCATTATACGAAATAATTTTCTCCTAACATGGATCAACTGAATAAGGAACTAACTAACTGACATTTTAGACAAAATGAATAAAATATATAAGAAATTATTATTTTTTTTTTTAATAAGAACAAAAAAAAGGTAAACTAATTTGGAAAGAAAAGAAAAATATGGGAAGCAGTTAACGTGAAATGAAAGTTTTAAAAGAGAACAAGAAGTAATAGGAAAGATAAAATAGGAAATGAAGAAGGTGAGTTTGGAAGATAATGAAAAACTTTATTTCCCACTATTACTTGTTATTTTTTTTTATTTTTTTTATAAATAAAAGTGCCAGATTTATCTTTTTATATACCACTTTCCATAAAGTTTAAAAATACGCAAGTATTAAAAGAATAATTTATAATAAATGAATTAAGATATAGAATTTGAATTTTCTATGGAAACATAGTTATTCCGCAAAGTCAGAACCCTTTGCGGGCATGAGTCCAACCATTCTTCAAGGTTCATCACAATGGGATAAACGATACAGGAAGGCATAACAGGCAATACAAACATTCAGTTTTATTTATATAAATTTTGAAAATTGAGAAATGAATTTTTTTGTTGTAAAACTACTCATTATGGAACATTAAAATATTGAATAAAGCATCTACTAAAATTAGGAAAATTTTAATAAAAAATTTCCAAATATTTTGGAACACTATACCACTCTTAACTTTAAAAATTAAAAAAAAAAATGAAACTAAACTGAAAGTAATTGTATACTTGTCAGATTTGTTTATATAAATTAGAATCTTTTTATCAAAATCATACCAAATATATATATACTTAAATACATGCATATTATTATTACCACTGAGGATAGTATGATTTATATTATTAATTATGGCAAACCGTCATACCTCGTACGATGATCTTGGAGTCGTTGGAGTGCTTTCGGACGTTGTCCATCTTCAAATCGCAACTAACCTACTGAGCTGTTATAAAGGGTGTTGGTTTTCTGTCAAGTCCACTGCTATTTTGATATTATTATTTTGATTTTATTTAGTTATTTTTGATTTTTAGTTAAATCAAATTAGATAATAGCTAAAAACTAAAAATCAAAAATAATTAAATAAAATCAAGATAGCAGTGGACTTGACAGAAAACCAACCCTCTTTATAAGAGCTTAGTAGGTTAGTTGCGATTGAAGATGGACAACGTCCGAAAGCACTCCAACAACTCCAAGATCATCGTACGAGGTATGACGGTTTGTCATATTAATAATATAAATCTATATACTTACGAAACTCTGTTAATCTTGATTGCTTGTTTGTATGCACACATGTGAAACTTCAAATAGTTTAATTCCAGTTTATGCCGAAATAAATATTAAAGGAAAACAGTCATTAATATATTACTTTGCAAAGAACGTAATTAAAAAGAAAGAAGAATGAACATACATTTTCTCAACATAAGTCAGGTAAATTTAATGACTCCAGATGTATAATCTAATTACCGATATGGAATAAACCTAACCAGTTATTTTCTACGAAAGATCTTAGTCCCATTTTTAAAAATATAATTGTTATTTAGACGATGGCTTTTTTTCCCTATTTCATGTATTTACTTTTAGTTCTTATTATACATATATATAAAACAATTTGATTTATCAGGAATCGGTCAGTTTCCTGGTTCAAATCAAACTTTGAAGTCAACGTTTCGTATTTCGTATTAGGAACCTTATACTAATATAACACTAATAATATTAACCAGATGTATGAAATTCCGAAAGTATATATAACAAACTATACATTAGAGGTTTAAAATGAATAATTTTATGAATACAAACTTGACACAAATGTTAGGCTAAATACGAATGTTTTACGGTAATACATATTATAAAGATACATTCCTTTCGTTAATGTTATGTTATATTGTTTAAAACAATGGAATATATCAATTTACAGATTTTGTTTGTTTTAAATATGCTTGATTGTATATATAACTTGAATTGATATTTTATTTATTTTTGTCATAAAATAAATTAATTCTAATGTAGTGCAATCAGTTATTATGCGGTATTTACTCATTGTAGGGTAAAAATCTAATGAAATGGTCTCCACATATAAAAATTTAATGATATAAACAACGTAATGATATAAACAATGTTTTTAGTTAATGCCTGAGGAAGAACACTACGTGTTGGAAACGCGTTGTTTATACCATTAAATTTTTATATGTGGAGACCATTTCATTAGATTTTTACCCTACAAAATAAATTAAACTTTTAAATGATAATTTGTTTTGCTAAATATATTTACTGTGTATATATCTTGAATCATGTTAAGAAACTATATCAAAAGCTTGGGTCATATAAGAATCTTTGTTTTTATGACTTAATAACAAGAAACAGCAATAACAGTTATTCCCGTCAATCAAGTTCAGTGAATTTATTTTATTAACTGTTGCAATAATTTTGTAACACTTAGTGGCAGAAGGGGTCACGGGTGATCTAGTGCTTACTTAAATTTTAAAAAGGTTTTTGATGGTTTCAAAAAACGTGAGATTTTTTTATTCGTTAATGAGTGATACGATTATTTATAGTAAAGTTGAGTGCATGGTAGTCCAAATTCTTTAAAGGCCACACAAGATACGAATGATAGCAAAAACTCTTAACTTCTCATTAAACGGTAGAACTAGTCAACAGAAATACTTGGATACAGAGCAGCAGAGTGCATTGTAGTTGGTATTAAGGAAAGCATTGAACTGAGCTAGTATTCCACTAGGTTATTAAAAGGTGAATAGACTAAAATGAAAGCTAGATAAATGAAGGCGGAAACAATAAAAGTAGAGACGAAAAAGGGTTTCTATTAAGGGATGAATGAGGATAACAAAGAAGGGGTGGGATAAGCCAATCGAGCGACCTACTTGAGGCGCTGAAAGTTGTAATAAGGTCAAACGACTGGAGTCACAGCGCTTAGTCTAAAACTGTCTCTCTCCCCTCTCTCTCACACCCTCTCTGCCTATCACTCTCCTCTCTCTCTCACACCCTCTCTGCCTATCACTCTCTCTCCCACACCCTCTCTGCCTACCACTCTCCTCTCTCTCCCACACCCTCTCTGCCTATCACTCTCCTCTCTCTCCCACACCCTCTCTGCCTATCACTCTCCTCTCTCTCTCACACCCTCTCTGCCTATCACTCTCCTCTCTCTCTCACACCCTCTCTGCCTATCACTCTCCTCTCCCCCCACCCTCTCAGCCTATCACTCTCCTCTCTCCCTCTCTGTGTCTCTCCCTCTCACTTCTTTCTCCCTCTTTGTCTTTGTCTCTCTCTTTCCTCTCATTATCTATCTCTTTCTCTGTTTCTCCTCTCTCTCTCTCTCTCTCCTCCCCCTCTCTGTCTCTTCTATCTCCCTCTCACCTCTTTCTCTCCTCTCTTCCTTTCTTTGTCTCTCCTCTCTCTCTCTCTCCTTCTCTCCGACTACTCGGAGACCAAACACCAACCTCAGACTAGAACCAGGGCTAATAAATAGTGAATACTAACATCCATCCCAATGGCTAGATTTTTGCAACCTCTACAACGTATAAAACTCACATCCTCTCTCTCTCTCTCTCTCTCTCTCTCTCTCTCTCCCCCCCCCTTGATTGATGTCCTGAAGATGATTACGGAAAGTAATCGAAACGCGTTGACTACAATCGCTGACTATCTCAACCGTTCTTCTAACAACGAAAAAACTGTTTTTAGGCAAGTCGAAGTTCTTGAGAAGGTCATAGACAGGAATACTCGTGTAGTTTTGAACAAAGCATGTATGGTATATCTGAAGGACTGCTACCAAAATATACTAATATATATATATATATATATATATATATATATATACCATGATAAACGAAAAACGGTCCGGCAGGACAAATAATACTTAAAATAAACAGTGCCACATAGACTGAAACATAACAAAAGACTCACTTATCAATATTTCAACCGCCATTACGGTCGAAATATTGAAAAGTGAGTCTTTTGTTATGTTTCAGTCTATGTGGCACTGTTTATTTTAAGTATATATATATATATATATATTAACATGTTAGAGTATGCAAAATTACACAAAAATAAAGGTATATATATACATATAGTGACTACTTAAATTACATTGTTTGACATAAATTGACTTCTAAGAATCCACTATCTCATGGTAGTGAGGTTAATTAGAGGACACTGGTTGAGACATGATTACTAGGTCATTATTGACAAAAAGGAAGTTTAAATGTTACGGGAAGCAGTTGATTGGACACTTGAAGCTACCAGCTGAGTCATAGGTGAATGTAAAGTACTGGAGGTAGACGACTCAAGATGAAGATGTTACAGTGGAGTGTGTTGACACAAGATAACACTCGAAAGATTACATGTATCATACTCAATGACTATAGATAACGCTCAGCCGAATACAAGGTGTTCATTATTACATTAGTGGTTGAAAGATTTTTGTTTTTTTTTCCCATTTCATATTGTGGTTCGATCATTGATTGTTATTTCACGTATTTATGTGAAATCTTGTTATCGACTATATATATAGTAAATGATCAAACCACAAAAAGAAATGGGAAAACAAGACTAAGATCTTTCAACCGTAACAAGCGGTCTTCGTCAGAGTCAAAAACCCAACTGGGTTTTTGAACCAAAAGTTGGGGTTTTGACTCTGACGAAGACCGCTTGTTACGGTTGAAAGATCTTAGTCTTGTTTTCCCATTTCTTTTTGTGGTTTGATCATTGATTGTTGTTTCACGTGTTTAAGTGAAATCTTTTTATATATATAGTAAGTAAATCGTATAAGTGAAATTAATAAATAATTTCTGAATGAACTGAATTTCCTGTTAACATTTCTTGTTGCTCATCATTTGTTCGTTTGTCCCACAAGTTAGTAGCAAACTCCTGTTGATGGGCATAAATGGTGAAGTGGTTGGGATGTCCAAGAGACTTAAAGCAACTTAGAATTGGTCATGAGTGATGGAAGATACAGCCGACATTTACTAATACAAGTCCCTGTCTCTTCTTAATTGACATTGCAAAGAGTGATCTGATAGTAAATTGTAGCCTCTTGAGTATAAATGGCAGTTTGAGTCAGATGTCTGCACTGTTATTCTGCATATAAGAATGATATTTCTCCTTCTTCGACTTCACCAAGCTCCTTTGCATGTTTCTGAAGCTGCAAGAACAGCGTATCTCTTGAGTCATAATAGTATCCTCAAAAATTAAGCATGGCTACATCCTATCTCCATCCTAGGCGACATTGCTTAAACAAACCAAATGTGTTTTGCTATATGTACAGGGAATATACGTAGAAATCCAAATATTTCGCGTACATACTGAAATATTTTGGTGTGATTAATTAATATGTGTTTTGGGGGCCAGGCCAGCTCAGTGGTTACGTGCTCGCCTCTGAACTGATAGGACCGGGGTTCGATCCCCACCTGACCCTCGATTTATTCACGCGGCAGGTGAAGAAATCTGAGCACGTCGTCCCTCGGAGAAGGACGTTAAACCATCGGTCCGAGCCTTGTACGATGTCAGGTACTCGTTAAAAATCCCTACTCTAAATACATTTGAGTTAGGCAAAATTTATGACTCCCACTGTAGAATCAATCTTCATTGTGTGGTATCACAAAGGGCCAATGCTTGGCCTACGTGTTCCCTTGTGGGACTGCCACTGCAACCTAACCTAATATGTGTTTTAAAGTCAAAAAAAGATATTGTTGTTTTGAATTTATCAAGGAATTTATAGACGAAACGTCGGCTTAAAGGTGTTGTATTATTGAAGCTAGACCAAACCTCGATAAAAAAGAAAAATAGTATTAAATTATAAGTGGTCGAGATAAGAAAAACATTAAATATTTTTATAAAGTTATTCAATTTTATAGGCTATCGCCTTCCTAGAGAGAGGAGTATGCCTATGTTATAGTAGAAAAACTAGACCTGATAGAGAAAAAGCTAAAGCATTTCTGGAATCAGTACCCTTAGATTAGGTAAAAACAGCTAAACATCTTAGGCACCATGAAATTTTTTTCGATTTATCTGCCTTTATTGTAGCTATCGCCTTCCTAAAGAGAGAGAGGAGTATGCCTATGTATAGTAGAAAAACTAGACCTGATAGAGAAAAAGCTAAAGCATTTCTGGAATCAGTACCCTTAAATTAGGTAAAAACAGTTGAAACACCTTAGGCACCATGACATTTTTTTTGTTGTTGCCCAGTGTATCAATATAATTTAGATGCTAAAAAAAACCGATTAAATAATATTAAAACGGCTGTTTACAATTGAATTGTTATATACATAAGCCAGCAATGTTGTGACTAAGACACGTTCTTTTCACTCGTATCATACAATGTGTTGAAGATGTTTTCTTAATAAAGATTGGATTGTTGCTAAGACGGAAGCCCCCGAGGGATTACAGGCGTTCCTTTATACTCATATAATTATCTCGGACTATGCCTAATAATAAACCCAGCCTCTGGAAACACTCGTCTTTCTTTACTCGTGTTTATAATCATTACAGCAGGCCAAAAAGAAATAATCCCATTTAAATAATATCAGCCACAAAATATATAAACGAAAACAATTCACTAAACGTACAAAGTCACCAAATTATTTAAACAAATAATACAAAATAAACGATAACTTTTTATTCTATAAGTATAAAAATAATGTGGGGATGAAAATACAAGTATTAGGGGAAAACACTTCTCACATTATTTCCCTCCCCATATAAAATGTAAAGCATGCACCAAATAGTACAATACAGTATAAAGATTGTACAATATACAATACACTATATATAGGGAGGGGGAGTGGGGTGTAGGATAGAAATATTGATACTTAATACCTCCCTTTTTCTAGAAAATTGAATATCTTTATAAAAATATTTAATGTTTTTCTTATCTCCACCACATATAATTTAATACTATTTTTCTTTTTTATCGAGGTTTGGTCTAGCTTCAATAATACAACACCTTTAAGCCGACGATTCGTCTATACAAATATAAATGAAACGTCGGCTTAAAGGTGTTGTATTATTGAAGCTAGACAAAACCTCGATAATAAGAAAAATAGTGTAAAAATATTTATATGTTATAGAATAAGGAGTAAATGTTTCATCACAGAAACACATACCACATTAAAAATGTTCTTCTCTATAGAAAATTGTATCATTAGATCTTGAACCAAACGTATCTGATAATGGCGATTTAAATGATAAAAGAACAAAGTCAGGTAATATGTAAAGTAAAACAAAATATTTAAGAAATTTAGTAATATATTGACCTAAAGTACTTGTTTTAATAGGTATTTACACCCATGATTCTATGATTAATTATATTTGAAGATGAACTACGAGGGAGACCTGTCTGGCGGCTATTACAAATATTCTGGAGGTAAGACAAAGACAGACTTGTGTAGAGTATAGTGTAGTATAGAGTATAGAACCTCACAGTGGTTTTCAGTGAGGGTGAACATGTACAGTGTATCTACAGTGAGAGTACAGTATAGTATACAGTATAGAACCTCACAGTGGTTTTCAGTGAGGGTGAACATGTACAATGTATGTACAGTGAGAGTACAGTATAGTATACAGTATAGAACCTCACAGTGGTTTTCAGTGAGGGTGAACATGTACAGTGTATGTACAGTGAGAGTACAGTATAGTATAGAGTATAGAACCTCACAGTGGTTTTCAGCGAGGGTGAAATTCACCCTCAGGGGTGCATTTAGAGTTTTCAGGGGGTGAATTATGATCACAGTAAGGAAAGCTATTATATAGGTTTTGACCACTTTATTATAAATTGAGAAAAAATATTTTGATTGAAATAATATGTTATATATTCATCAATAATTGCAGATAGCATTTGATTTGTAAAATTATATTATAAACATAATTCATTTACAGCTGTAAAAGTATGTATATAGTCAATGTATGATATACCACAATATGAAATGGGAAACCAAGACTAAGAGCTTTCAACCGTAACAAGCAGTCTTCATCAGAGTCAAAAACCCAACTGATCAGAGTTGGCTTTTTGACTCCGACGAAGACCGCTTGTTACGGTTAAAAGATCTTAAGTCTTGTTTTCCCATTTCATATTGTGGTTTGATCATTGATTGTTATTTCACGTGTTTATGTGAAATTTTTTTATAAAATTAATATACATACAGAAACTTAGAGAAATTAAAAAAGCATACACTTACAGTCTCTAATTTTCGGTTTGAACCGTCTTCAGGAGAGATAAGAGAGGGAAACTAAGCGCACTGGTTCAGAGACGGTCTTCAATCGTACAGGGATGAGGGAACGACGGTTTAACGCAGTGGTTCTCAACGTGGTCCACATGGAACCCCAGGGGTCCACAGAGGATTACTTGGGGTCCATGAGGAAAGTAGTATTCTGAAGGTCCATGACACGTGGTTAGAGCTCTATGTTAAGTTTAAATGAATTCATCAGCAAACCAAATGTAAATGAAAGCGTAGTAAGCCTTGGCCGTACAATATTCACACACAATGAAAATATAAGGCCTAATATCCTCGTCAGTTTGTTAAAATGTTCCAATCTTTTAAAATTTGCTATTGCACTTCTCTTTAAGGTACATTCAAAATTGATTCTGTTACAATTTATTTCAGGGTACTTTATAAAATGTTAATAAAGAAATATTTTGTTATTGTTTTAAAAACATTTTTGTATTTCGGCATACGTTGTAGATGTAATGAAATTATTTCATAATTAACGATATTCATTTACCTAAAAACAAATATTTATTTATAAATTTGTATAATTATGTTTTTTAAGTATCCGGGGAGAGTGGGGGTCCACAAGCAAACAAAGGTTGAGAACCCCTGGTTTAACGTCCTCTCTCCAAGAGGCGAATGCTTAGGTTTACTCACCTTCTATGTGAATAAATCGAGGGAAATATTTATTATTATGGGTATTGATTTATTTATTATTATGGGTATTGAACCCCGGACCTATCAGTCCAGAAGAGAGTACCTTGCCTCTAAGCTAACCAGGCCCCTTCTATAAATATAAAACTTAAAAGGATACTAAATTGATTTCACAACTCTGGTTAGGACAGAAGAATACAAGTTTATTTTGAAGGCATGAATGGAGTTGACTGTACTGATTAGGGAGCAGTAAGAAAGCAGGAGGGTGTTGTGAAAGCTATTCCCAAGATGTTATCTTACGGCCTCCTGAGACCTCCATTGTAAACGACTCCCACATTACACCTTCCATTAGTCACTCCACAACTGATCACAACATAGAAGCATATTCATGTCAACCTACTAATTACGCAACATTTCATTCAACCAGTAAGAAGACAAGAAACTCTTGCAAAACAGTAATTGCTACACCTTGTTTATAAAATGATTATTCAATACTAGCATCATAATGATCTGGTTTTTGATCTCAAATAGTTTTCACTTATAAGTGCTGATATTTATATCCTCAACACATTACCAACTACATTACTACCAACACTTTGGTTTAATTTAATCAATCTGATCCCTACCGCTCACCACTGCACGTTAGCAATGGTTGCACGTTAGCATTTATAGTGAATTGGATGAGTGCTGAGGAAAAAGAAATAACTTTGATGATTATCTGAAGATGACTTCAGCCTAATCTGTTCCAATAAACAGCTATTATGTTCATTGTGTCAAAAAAAAAAAACCAAAAACAAAACAAAAATACAATGTCTAATGAAGCAGTGAAACCCTGTAGTTTGCAGATATACCTTTACACAAAGCATTCGAATGATAAGGATAAGCCCTTATCAGTGACGTGCACAGGTGGAGCCAACGACTCGAAGCCAAGGCATCCCTCAAGCGACACAACCAAAATTACCGCAAATAAAATGGTAATTCTAACAAGTCAGTAAAGATGAATCAAGTTTTGGTGAAGAGCAGAACGACATTATATATATAATAAATATATATATATATAAAGATTTCACATTAACACGTGAAATAACAATCAATGATCAAACCACAATAAGAAATGGGAAAACAAGACTAAGATCTTTCAACCGTAACAAGCGGTCTTCGTCAGAGTCAAAAACCCAACTGACAGTCTTGTTTTCCCATTTCTTATTGTGGTTTGATCATATATATAGACCGCTTGTTACGGTTGAAAGATCTTAGTCTTTATTCTCATTCAATATTGTTGTTTGTTTATATATATATTATATATAATATATATATATATATATATATATAAAGTTCAATGTAGATTAAGAAATATAGAAAAATCAAAAACACACACTTACAGCCTCTGATTTTCAGTTTGAACCGTCTTCTAGAGAGATAAAAGAGAGAAACCAAGCGCACTGGTACAGAGACGGTTGGAGACCGTCTCTCTTATCTCTCTTGAAGACGGTTCAAACCGAAAATTAGAGGCTGTAAGTGTGTGTTTTTAATTTTTCTATATTTCTTAATCTACATTAACATGAACTTTATTTGTCTGTTTCGGATCGTATTTTCATCGAAAAAGTATATATACCATATATATATGTCTGATTGTGTTCAGCCACCGCTCTACTTTCCTGAGGGATTTTTCGCCTCCTAAAAACGATGATGATCGAAATATACAAGTTAGTTATTTATTTATCTATCTGACGAAGACCGCACCTCATATTGTGGTTTGATCATAGATTGTTATATGTGATATATATATGATTGTTATATTTGATCATATATATGTGAAATCTTGTTTATATATATATATATCACTTAATTAAACGAAACACGGTCCAAACTGGACACAATACGAGTTCAAAATTCAAGAAGAGTAACACACAGGGTAAGGAAACGCACTTACAGACTCAAATTTTCGGGTAATCCGTCTTCAGGAGAAGAGAAAAAGGGAGACCAAGCACGTTGCAGACGCAACGGCAAGTAACCCGTATATATAAATATATATAAAGCGATTACGAAAAAAGAACATAGAAAAACAACGAAAAAACTTACTTTAATATGTCAACCTCATCGTCATCAGAAGAAGAGCTCTCTCACCATGCAAAGATCAACTAATGCAGAGCGTATGACCAGTGACCAGCTTCGTGTTTATTTGCAGTTTGTCAGTCAGGCAGAGCTCTTCCTATCCTGATAACGACGAGATAGAAATATTGAAATGAGTTTTGTTGTCATCTCTCCGTTTAAGGAATCTTAAACTACTATTTGACACCGTACAGACGGCACGGGATCATCAGCTATATGAATGGAGGCATTTAAAATTTGCTCTATAAACCACGAAGACCCATTGAATACTATCAGAAAATATTACAACAAATTGACCTCAGTGAACAAAATTCTTATGTGTGAATCAAACAAAAAATAACTTTCGGAATAATCCAACCAATACACAAAGGGTCATGATGCAGTCGAAAGGTAAGTTAAAGGATTTAAATAAAAAAAGCATCAAAGGATCATGGTGTGGTCGAAAAATAAAGGGCTGATTCTACTAAAAAAGCATCAGAAGATCATGTGGCAAAAATAAAGAGCTTTGGATTTAATAAAAGATCAAAGTCATCGTGTTAGTCGAAAATAAAGAGCTGATTTACAATAAAAGCATCAAAGGATCATGGTGTATGAAATGAGAGCTGATTTAAATATTGCATCTATAAGATCAGGGCGAAAGTAAAGCTGATTGAAATAAAACATCAGAAGAATCATGGTGATGCAAAAATAATGAGCTGAGTTTAATAAAAAACATCAAAGGATCATGGTGTGAGTCAGAACAAATAATAAGCTGGATTTAAATCAAAAAACACAAAGGATCATGGTGTGTCGAAAATAAAGAGCGGATTTAAAGTAAAACACTAGGATTTAAATAAAAAAAGCATCAAAGGATCATGGTGTGGTCGAAAAATAAAGAGCTGGATTTAAATAAAAAAAGCATCAAAGGATCATGGTGTGGTCGAAAAATAAAGGGCTGGATTTAAATAAAACACGTAGGATTTAAATAAAAAAAGCATCAAAGGATCATGGTGTGGTCGAAAAATAAAGGGCTGGATTTAAATAAAACACGTAGGATTTAAATAAAAAAAGCATCAAAGGACCATGGTGTGGTCGAAAAATAAAGGGCTGGATTTAAATAAAACACGTAGGATTTAAATAAAAAAAAGCATCAAAGGATCATGGTGTGGTCGAAAAGTATAAGGCAGGATTCAAATCAAACATGTAGGGTTTAAATAAAAAAAAAGCATCAAAGGATCATGGTGTGGTCGAAAAATAAAGAGCAGGATTCAAATCAAACACTTATCATAAAGAAACACAGTACGAGAAATTGACAGCTCCTTTGGAAAAGCCGATTAAACCTGACCTATCTTATACATAGTAAACTACAACCCCAAGGATAAAGACTGTTCTAATTACATGATATCTAATCAAGGAATGACTGTCACAGTCCGCTGACTTAAGCACTTCTTTATCTTTTCATTAATGGAGTTATGCAAAAACTAAGAAAAAGTAACATTTGTTTATTATAAAACTATAAGCTCTCAATTATAATATACGCAGGTATGGATATAACAATATAATTTTAAGTTTTTAATATTCCATAATAATAACTAATTATTAATTGAAAACAAATATATAATAAGGCATATTAAAAATAATATGTCATTTCACATGGTTTTAAAAGAGAAATTTAGATACACTCTTTTTATCTGAAGGATGAATGATTCACTTCATTATGCATTACGAAGCTCATTCGTAAAATAGCCCTATCATTATTCTTTACTAAACCTTCTTTAAGAAAACTACATTGAAATCAAAATTAATTTCTCTTTTAAGGATGATAATAAAATAATTTCGATACAAGATTCTGTTCTTTCACGGCTTACAAGTACTTATAAGCTTCTATTTTTTGGAATTTTTAATATTTAACATAACTCACTTCTTTACCACAATATTTATTAATAAAACTTAATTTTGTAAGAACTAACAATAAAAAATCTTACAAAATAATATATCAATATGAAGAAGGACGAAAGAATTTCGTTTTTGTTTCCAGGAGAAACTGAGAGGTTGACTGACTTAGTTATATCGATTCAACCAGTGGATCCTAGAATACTCCCAATGGCGCCCGAAAGGCTTGTGTAATTACTAAACGGTAATTTAATTTCTTAACAATAACAAAATATAACAAAGTCCACTCCCAGGCTATCTTAAAATATTTCAAACATAACAAATAAATTTCGGATTATGTAAGTTCAAAGACTGTCGTCTCACATTATGAGTTTTAAATTATTAAACAAAACTCAATAATGGACTTCGATCACGACTGCAATAAATAAAACATTCAAAAGAAAATTTAATGTAACAAATACAAAAGATCAATCTTTAAAGTTACGGATTATTAGACTGTTAAAGTTTGTTATAATTTTTAAATAAACCCTACGTCCGTGCAGGTCTAACTTAATGATTCAGTAGTTTTAATGTTTTCTAAAATTAATGCATATCCCAATTAGACTTAAATATATGAAGAAAAGGGAATGACTGTCACTTATTTAATGAATATAATTAAATTTTCCTTATTTATAATTAGGAACTAGATGAAACAATTCTTGAATCACTCAAATTTCTAGTTTAACAATAAAACTGAGTCAATCACAAGCTTTACCAGAGCACTTTCATTTCTACAGATAGAAAAAAAAAGTAAATAGATTTATTTCACGCCAAAGCTTTAAGATTTTAAAGCATGACTATAATATACACCAAATATCATCTGAGTTACAAAGCTGCATGGTAACTGAAATACGGATTTACTACGGTAATGCTCACAAATAATCTAAATAAACATAAAGATTATCTTTAGAGGAAAGTTAGAAAAACATAATTGTTTAACAGGTATCATACAAAACAGAATGATCTTTTATTTTTTCTAGGTGGCATCATCAAGGAGTAACCTGCTGAATATATAAACACAATTTGTTAGAGAATATAACCCAACAGATAATACATTGTTAAAACAGCATACCTGATCAATCGGTAACAAAATTTCATTTACTTGTATAAAGAAGCGAATAATTAAAAAATTAGACACAACCTTTTCCAAATTAGTCACAAACAAATTAGCTCAGTTATTTAATCAAACAAAAATCTAATGATTAGCTTCTCCTTTCAAGACAAATGTTCATTCAGCGTTATTTTATTAGTTTAACATACGTACTAATTATTAACTAAGTTAATAATATCTTGGTTAGAACAAGATAAATAAGAGGCACCTCTGTGCAATCAGTATTTTGAAGAACCGAAGTACAATTTATTCATCACGTAAGGGCTCATCCGTTTATTCATTAAATTATTAATGAACAAGAAATAAGTCATTAAGAAATTTTACAAATTTCTTGAATATATACAGATAAAATTACCTCTAGTAATGGTCTTTCTTAAAATTACTTTTTAATGTAGAGATATAAGTAAATTGTTAAATTTCATAAATAAATAAAAACATACCGATCCAGATTGACCGACGATGATGTCCGTCTTCTCGTACTCCTACGGCTAGTAATAGATGAATTAATATTACTACTTGCACACTTAAGACAACCATCTGTCTCTCCATTGCTTATGGACACATGGCCATTCAAAAGTTTATGGTTACTTCTCGACCTTAATTTACTCATTATTATGATCCTATTATAAATACTTTACTCCAATAAAAAATTAATAATGCACACTGACATCATACGACTCTTAAATGTCCCACACAAAGGTTCATATATTACCGTAATTTTAAGTAACCTCCATAATATGCACCTACAAGCACAATAATAAAAATCAAAACATGTACAATAAAACTAGGCATTCCCTAGTAAAAACACAAATATTAAATTATTAATTCGTAGATGAAGGAAGTTTACAAAAAAACACTCAATAAAGTTCCACTAAGGCCAAACAAACCCAACTAAACAATTTTATAAGACACATTTTCCCCCACGAATAAGTCACCCAGGTTAACCCCTAAACTAAATATCCCTATAAAAATTCAATACTAATTAATCTAATCAACATGAGTTATAAACTTGAAAAATGTTCTACAAATCTATTTATATCTAAAATTAAGATCTCAAGCTCAATTTATGACAGTTCTTAAAAAAAAGAAATTAAAAAAGTACGTTTTTACCAACATTACCAAAAACCACTATTTAATGATTACTATTAAATCTAGGAATTACAATATTTCATTAAATACTACAAACCAAACAAGTAGTTCATCACCATAAAAAAAATATTCAAATATATTAAGGATTAAGAAATATTGAACGACATATCTCGGTTGGAACATGGCTGGAATTCATGAAAAAATAATGAATGACAATGAAAGCATTGTGTAAACTGTTATCATGTTTACTTAATTTTATATTAGTATATTGTACTTTAAATATATGACAAAAATTAATTTTAGAGTAACCATGAAATAGACCTAGCACAGCATATACATATATAACCCTGAAATTGTTCTTTTTTTGCACTTTCTAATTTATAATTTTGATTTATAGTTTTCCCCTTTTTAGTGCTTTCAAAAAAATCCAGAATGACCCAATTGATATAATTATTATTTTATAAAACTATTTGATTTCATAATGCAAGACCAATAACGTTGGATACTTCTTAGGTGTGGTACATTAAAGATATGAGCTTTTGAAGCTCTTAGAAGAGAATCATTCGCTTTTTAATGATCCAATAGTTAATGAATAAAACATTATTGACTAGTACAAGTTTGTATCATGACTGGAGTGAGAGTGTTTAAGGAGTTGTTAACTGACTTATCACAGTTATTAAAATATATATGAATGTTTGCAAAATTCGTGAATACCACCCATGGAATTTTTGACATTTAAAAGTAAAAATAACTCTGTAATGAGTTTAATGTAAACAAAACACTTAAGTATGTTACTAAATATGTGTTATGCTTCAATTGAGTATACAAAGTGGTGTTTTCTGTTAGTGTATATATATAAGAAATATATATTCTTATTCTCTGCCATGTACTTAGTCAAATCATCGGGTAGCAGTAAACTGAGGAATACACAAATAGTTTACCTTACTGAGTGATCCAGTAATGAAAATTTGGCTATGAAGAAGATAAGTGAAGGAGTTCTGAGGCAACTGTATCATCAGGTTGATGCCTTCTGCAGGTCAAATCACAGTGAAACGTTAGGTTAGGTTGCAGTGGCAGTCACACAAAGACCGGTACATTGGTCCTTTGTGATACAACACAATGAAGATTGATTCTGTATTGTGAGTCCTAAATTTTGCCCTACTCCAGTGTGTTTTACATAGGAATATTTAATGAATACCTGATATCGTACTGGCTTGGGAATGCCCTCTCCAATAGGCAACCTACTGAAATGTATTCACCTCCCATGTGATTATATCTAGACCCAGAGTGGGTATTGAACCCCAGACATACCAGTCCAGAGGCGAGCACGTTGCAACAGGTTTAACAAGTAACCTTCCCATCTCCAGGAAAACTTTACTGACAGCAGTAAAGTGAGGTTGGGATTATACACACAAATATATTTAGACTATTCAACCAACTCGCAGTTTTATTACTTACCTGCATATTAAAACTGAAACAGCATTAAATTATGAAAGCACCTCCTCCTGAAACTTCTATCTACTTGAGATACGTACTATCCTTAATGTTAAACCAAGATAGAATTGTTCAATTTCACTGTGTCATAAGCCAGGAATATGCAACTAAACACATTTTGACAAAACAATTCAAATAAATTAAAAAAAAAGTCAAGCGCAAATATAATATTAATAATTAACTCCATATATGTTTACTTAATAGAAAATGAAGCTCTCAAGGAGATATTAATACATTTCGTCATCACCACAGAGGTTAGTATTATTAATATTAAACATATAATATACCGTCTTACCTCGTACACTGTTACTGTAGCTCTCGGACCGGTTTCGGGTGTCAACCATCTTCAACAAGAACTGATATAACTTACCAATATCCTTACCACCCTTGTTGAAGATGGGTGACACCCGAAACCGGTCCGAGAGTTACAGCAGCAGTGTACGAGATAAGACGGTATATTATATGTTTAATATTAAGAGATATTAATAGTTAGCCATCAATGACCAGGAACTTACATGGAAAAGAACGTCAAACCAACCTAGTGAAATTACTTAACTTAACTATGATCAACTCCTGATACTTAGATGTATATATAAGTCATTATTAAAAGTCTAAAGTTTGCTTACAGATGCAAAGTTTAGTATTGTAACTTGTACCACTTTACTTGTTTACACACTTGTGAAGTAATGTCATTACTCAATGACAAGGAATTATGAAGAACACAATTATATTCACTACTTGTTTCCAATAAATAACACTCACTAGGTAGTTACTTCCTTTTGGTTTGAACTGAAAGTACAATAATTTAACTAAAGTGAACACAACTAAGTAGAAGATATCATTAAAAGGAGAGAGTTAAAAAAAACTATTATGCTATGGAACGATTCATGAAAAAAAAGAAAGTTATAATTTTTTTAAGATATAAATATGCAGAAATTTCACAAAAAAACTACATGATAATGTAAGAAAATTTCACCAAATTATTGAAAGAAAAAGTTTTACAGACTTTCGATTCTCGTTGACAAAGAAATCAGTTCTTGGATAATTAAGAAGCCTAGGAATTTCTTCATTCTTCTTTTAACAAACATATTTATATACTTAGATGAAGGTATCAACTGTAGCACAAAATAGAGTAACAAATATCAGGAATCGGTCAGTATTTCAGGTTTAAATCAAACTTTCAAAGTCAACGTTCCTATTTTTGTTTAAAACCTTTTCCATACATTCTATTGAAAAGATTTTAAATAACCAAAACGTTGGCTTCCAAAGACTGATTGAACCCTGGATAATAGAGCAAATTAAAATTGGAAGTTGTTGGTGAAATTAGGGGAAAATTAATTCCACAGGAAGACAGACATTTATTGTACAAGTGTTAATAAACATTTAAAAAAAAAATCGTTTTATTTTCAACAACTATAACATAAACAGTTTACAATCATGTAAAGACAATTCATGCATATTTAATTAAAAATTGAAATATTATAAAATGCATAAACATAATTCTATATATATTTAAATATATATAGAAAATTTATAAAATTTTACTATCAAAATAGCACATTTACAATGACTTTAGAACATTATCTATCTATCATTTATACGCTAAGATAAACAAAATTTTAATGTGATGACAATATAAAAGAGATTACAAAATCTTTGACTATACAATAAATTCAATTTTAAATCATTTTTAATTTTTAAAATATATTTTTCCATTATTCTTAGATAAAAAGATTCAATATTACAAATTTATGATACAAAAATTAAATGATTCTTTCACACACAACTAGTATTCAATTTTTAAAGCAGTGATGCAAAAACAAAGTTATATCAAAAATAATTGATACACTAAAAAGAAATTATTTAAAAAAAGTTGTTAAATATATACAAAATAATAAAACAAAACTTAAAAACCACTTTATTTTAATGAAATGGAAGCAATAATGTAAACTAAACAAAAACTAAATAAATTCATTAATTATGCAATCTGTTATAGTGTGGTATTTACTCATGTTAGGAAAAGTATTAAGTCTCCACACAAAAAAGAGACCTCCTTTTTTGTGTAGAGTTGGTTGGAGGTTAGACTTAATACTTTTCCTAAAACTAAATAAATGTCTTAAAAGTTACCGGTTTGTATTATAAAAATTTAATATATTTAACACTTTTAAAGCCCAAACAGAACAATATAAATTATATATTTTAGGTAATCAAATAATAATCATATTCATATAAAATATAAACAGAAAATAAACAGAAAGTTGAAGGGTAACCGAAATGATCATCATAAAAATGTCGGTATGTGCGATTAAACAAGAAATATTTAATTCTTTTTAAAAATAGTTTAAATATTACAGAACTCCCAATCAGTTCTGCAATCCTTAAATTACTTTATATAAATAAAAGATTGATGTAAATAAACAAAACTCTAAACGCCAAATTTTAAAACTTCGTAAGTAACTCCAAAGTTCAAAGTGACTTGTACTGTCAAGTTTTCAGATTTTTTTATTAAAAATATAAATAAATGTTAACAAATTATTTCATAACATTTTATAATTTTTTTTTAAAAATCCTCCATTAGTATGTAAGTAAGAAGATAATGCGTGGAGGAATGAAATCAGTTGACAGTTGTATGTGTCCTCAAAAGTGTTTTTAAAATCTTCCTAATTGGTATTTAAATATTTCAGTTTTATTTAAAAAAACTGAATATTATGGTAATGTAGTTTTTTATCATAAACTATATCCGGTAAGTTATAAATATCGAATTAATCCAATTCATCATTTAAATTAAAGTTTTAATAAAAATAAATTTCGGATAAGGGAAAAAAACATTAACTCTTTTCAAAATAATATGCGTTCTCTTAAAAATTCATAGACATATTTCAATGATATAAATAATCATTAAGTATGTAAACTTACAAAACGAAAGAAAAACAAAAAAAATATTTTAATTTTTAGTACACTTCATAAAATAAAGTTTGATTAATTCTATTATAACATTAAAAATAATTGTTAATAAATACAGGGTAGACGCTAGAAAAGAAGAAAATTTGAATGTCAGATAAGATCATGGATAAAATGCATGATTTTAATATACTTCTATTTTGATCCTTTTTACTTTACTATAAGTATAGTGATCGTGAAAAAATTTGATCTCCAGATTTTGACGGAATTATATGTTTTGAGGTCCCAGAAGTCGTTTAATGATGTCTGCGTGTGTGTGGGTAGGTGAGTGTGTTCATCCAAGCAATAGCGTGGGTCAAGTTGATATTTTAAAATAGGCCTCATAGGGTAAAAGATCGCTATTGTTTGGGAAGAATTATGCATGACGGGAAAGTCACTTTGTTTGCCAAAAACCGTTTTTTAAAAATACATTTTTTTTTCTCCTAAACTGATAACCTTAGAGTTTTGAAATTTTGGCATTATCTTTGAGGTAACAAATAGAACAAACGAAAAATATATTCGGAATTTTAGAACAAAGGAAAATATTTTTTATTCAATAAAATGTAAAAATTTTGACTTATAATTCAATCTCAAAGCTTGTGAGTGCGATACAAGCCATACCGTTTGACGGATCAAAATGAAACTATGCTTAAAAATATAGCATTATATGGAAAATGATTTGAGATAATTTTTTTTCAAAATTACATTCGCCAAAGGGGCGTTAAAGTACGATTTCTGTTTTCAGAAAATGTTTTTTTGACCCTAAACAGCTCATTAAAAACTATGAAAATTTGGCCATAAATGGAACAAAAAATTAGCAATTCATAAAAAAATATTCATGAAGTTTCAATTACGGGAAAGAGCAATAAAGCTATAAAAAAAGTTTGTTTATCCTAGACTATGGGATCACCTGCTATACTTGTCGAATTTTTGATATTTTTTTACAATGTTTACATTGACTTAGAAATTTTTTGACCGAATCCACTGAAATAAAATTGATATTTCTAAAAGAAAAATTTAAATAATTTATTGACTTATATTAGATATAAGAGGGATAATATTTTTATATGTAAAAATATCACCGCCAATAAACATAAATAAATTACCTTTGTCTTCCATGGCATGATGGATTTGTCTCATAAAATGTTTTAATAAATCTATATATTGCACTCTTGAGCAAAACTTAATATCAGCTACAATTACATTATCTTTCTGCAATGTGACGAATGGACTCTTTCCTCAAGAAAGAGGACTTATGTTCGTTGAGAAATATCCAGTTTTTTCACTATTCTAGTCTAATAGTTATATTTATTATTTTAAAAATTAGAGCTCCCAACTATAAAAGATTTAAATTATATTGAATAACTGGCTTTGACTTCGATTTGAGTATGTAAACTGGCGAATTACTAATATATTTTTTCTCAATATACATTCATAGCAAGCTTATAACAGAGTAGAGCAGGCAGGAAAAGGATAACACTCACTCAGAAAAAATTGGTATGTATGATTTTTGACAAAGGGGAAGGAAAATGATTTTATTAAATACTAAGAAGCCATAGAATTCCCAGTATAATAATTCTATGAAAGACCAAAAATGTAAAAGATAATTCAAAATTGAAATCTTTCGTTTGGAGATTAATAAATGTAATTATCGCACATCTTTAATTATAAATCATCTTAAAACGAACTTTTTTCTTCGATGTTTATGATGTTTTCCAGTGAAAATAAGAGTATTTTCCTGTTTTAAATTTGAAAATTTCACTTAAATATTCAATGTAGAAGGAGGTCAAGTAAACGATGTAAGCAATCCACTGGCTATTTGAACAAAAGTCATGTTCTCTTGTAGGAGAATATTTCGTATCAAGAAATGTTCACTTTAGTTTTTCAAAAATGATATTACTGCTGTAGTTATACTAATGAAATTATTTGCATCAGTGGTGTGATATACAAAAATAAGCTTATATATTGATAAGTTGATCAATCACTATCTGTACTACCTCAGAAATGAAAGACTAATAATCATCTCCTATTTAGATGTTTACATTATGCTTAAATGCGACGTTATATATTACATACCCAAGAAGTTTGATATTAAGTTTACTTATAGTAAAGTTTAGTGTAGGCCACTCCAAATTTTTTTCATTCCATATTCTGTTTTGATCATTGATTGTTATTTCACGTGTTTATGACAGATCTTGTTATATATATATAAGATTTGTTATAAGGAAAAGAGAAAAACATAATCAAGGGCATACAAATGTCACTACTATATTTTCACCTGATGACGACACCTGTTCGAAATATAGTAGTGAGTTTTGTATGCTTATGATTATGTTTTTTTCTCTTTTTGTCATTGAGTTAGTAGTCCAGTTGGACCTTTTAAATTCCTTTATATATATATCTTTTTTCGACCACAAAAAATTACAGCAAACAGCAGAGGTTATTGAGGGTTGGTCTACACAAACAAAAACACTACACTTACGCCAACGTTTCGCTATATTTTTATAGCATCTGTCGGACGTATATCTTGTTATTTGTAAAGCCCTGATGATGCTATAAAAATATCGCGAAACGTTGGCGTAAGTGAAGTGTTTGTTTGTGTAGACCAACCCTCAATAACCTCTTCTGTTTGCTATATATATATAAAGTTTAAACCACAATGGAAAAAGGAAAATAATAAATATAATCATCATCATCACTTATCTCTTGGTAATGCACAAGATTCGAAGTCATCTAAGGAGTTTTAAAAACAACATTCAAAGAAAAGATTGTATATTTTTATAATAATTTTAATTAAACATGTAACTGGAATTAATAAAATAAGAATTAGTAAAAAATGAAAAGGCAATGTTATTTTATATCTCAAATAGCATTAAAACCGTCGTTTGTTTTCATAAATAATTTATGCATTTTTATAGACACAACAATCCCTGATAGGATTACTAGGGTAAAAGTTTGGACACTTTAACGTTAAAGTTTAAATATTAATTATAATTAAAATGACTTAATTAATTAATAAGAAATCTTAATTTTAGAATTACATTTAATTTATTCCCATTAATATATATAAAAATATATTGCTATGTTGAAGAGAAAGTAATTTAGACTTATGACTTCTAAACAAAAAAAAAATCAAAGAATTAATATAATAATTACTTTATATAATAATGATTTTAAAGAAAAACATTGATAAATTTGAAATTACATTTATTATTTTAATTTGTATTTAATAAAAATGTATGATTATTGTTCAGAAGAAAAACGTGAAAGATAAAATGTCCCTTCTGTAGAGTAATAATAACAAGGCATACAAATAAAATCACTTGTACTTTATTTAACTAAAACAAAAAATATATTACATTAAATTTTCAAACATATATAAATTTGATACCTATATAAAAATAAGGAAGACAACATAATGAATATGTTCGGAAGTAAAATAAAGGTTCATTTTTAAAAAAAGAAATAAAAGTTTAGTGAGTGTATTCTTTGCTAAAAAGATTATAAATATCAATTTCAAAATATATAAAAATACATTGTGAAAAACTGAAAGTTATCAATTTAAATATACATACAATAATAATAAACAATGAGAGTTAAAAGGAAAAAATGGTAACATTTTTATAAAGCATGTTTATACAACAACTTTAATCAAGTATCCACAAAAATATAAAATAGAATATTTCACCAAAAGAATATATTTTTATTAAAGAAATTTTTTTGAACAAATAAAATGCGATGATTTCAATCATGAATATGTACACTGCATTGATAGTAATTATAATTGCCAGATATAATAAGATTTACATTAAAAAAATTAAGGGAAACAAATGGGAAGTTCAAAAATTTAAAAAAATAGTTTTTGATTATATTGAATTGGCAACATTAAATACTGGTAGAATATAGTTTAAATTTCAATTGTGATATATTATATAATTGTATGAAGTATATTATTTTGGTGATGGCCAGAAAAATGATGAATAACAAGAAACAGGTTATGAACGGAGCCTCAAGGGTACCAGGCTACCCTCTTGAGTAAATAGCCTTACTTCGGTATGCGGTGCTCTGCCGGAGCGGAAAAAGTACCACCGATAGAGATACAGGGATTTTCCCCTGTATGATATTAAGTAGAAGGAAGTCCGGAGACCATCCTCTGGAAGCGCAGATGGTCCAAAAGCGCTAACTAGTGGGAACCAACCTCCCAAAGTTCACCTAAGGACCCGAAGAAGGCGGAAGGAAGTTACTTTCTTCCGAAATGTAGGGAGCCTGAATGGACATTATCAATGATGGTTTATTCAGATTCAGCAGAAAAGAGGAAGAAACACCGTTGTACCTGCTGACTGACTGTAAGGCAACTTTATCTGCACAGAGGTAGGTGCTTCACGACACTCAAACAAAATCATAGAAAAACTTTTACTGCTGGATCCAGCAAAAGTACTGAGCTTCTTGGAGGCGTTGAAGCTGACTGCTGGGGTACTTTAGTATAGAAGAGGGGAAGTACAATAGTTTTTTTTTTAAAGACGCAGTGCTGTAGTCACCCTCAAATAATGATAAAAAATATGAAACAAGTTCTAGACCAATAGTCAAGGTATTATTGGGTAGGTCACATGACATTAAAATTTTAGCATCAGCCTGTAATTCATTCCGTCATTGATTGATACATGGGACAACAACGAATAAATTCCGAATTTTTTTTGTACTTAGGTCATTGTTAAAAAGATTTCACATAAACACGTGAAATAACAATCAATGATCAAACCACAATATGAAATGGGAAAACAAGACCAAGATTTTTCAACCGTAACAAGCGGTCTTCGTCAGAGTCAAAAACCCAACTGTCAGACCGCTTGTTATGGTTGAAAGATCTTAGTCTTGTTTTCCCATTTTAAATTGTGGTTTGATCATTAGGTTATTGTGTAAAGAAAAAAGTGGCTCTAAATACAGTACAAATAATAAGCTAGTCATTAAGTTGTCTTTTACTCTTTACTTTTAAGTTTTTATTTTAAAATGAAGAGAAGGTTTAAATAAAAGAGTGTTGAAACTGGATTGGGTAAGAAGAAAAAGACGCATCACTTTCATATAAAAAGGGAAGAGAAAGTTTCTTTGAAGATGAAATATTACATACATTATAAACTATAAGAATCTTCAATATATTTCTGAATAAATGCAATGGGTAGATCATTGTGGCTTACTAATTTAATCAGTAGCTCGGATGCAGGAAATGTCTGAGTACCCCTGTTCTAAAATGTTGGCTAAAACACTAACACAATTCATATAGGCCGTTTCGTAACATTTGAATAGGATCATCAGGGGTTGAATAAAAAAAATATAAAGATATACAAATAGTTATCAGATAGTTACAAATGAACAAGAAATGATTTGTAATTATTATAATATTACCTCAGGTGACCAAACCTGCACTTTTTATAACCTTACAAGTCTGTTAGATTCTGTTGTCTCAAGTGATATTGTAATAATTATATATTATTTGATTGTTTGTAACTGTCTGTTGGGTTATATCTCTAATTTTTATACAACCCTGATAATCCTAAACAAAAATAGCAATGCGTTGTCCACAGTCAGTGCTTCTCAAATGGTGCACCAAGAAGCATTGGTCCCGGAAGGTAACCAGATACCCCCACATCCACTAAATATACGTATATAGAATAGATTTACAAAAAATTAACAATAAAAATAACTCATGATATAATATATGAATTAAACAACTACAATAAACAAATATATATTAGATACAATGCTCTAAGGCCTTTCGTTACAACATCATCAGAGAGCTAAATGAACTAAACAAAAAATATAATAACAAGTTAACCTGGCTGAGTGAAGTCTTCGATCTTGATCGATCAATCAACCAGGTTAACTTATTATTATTATAATAATAATTATAATATTATATTTTTTGTTTAGTTCATTTAGCTCTCTGATGATGTAATGAAAGGCCTTAGAGCATTGTATCTAATATATATATTGGTTTATTGTGGTTGTTTAATTCATAATAGCTTTATATTTTAAAAATTTGCATAATTTTCATTTATTTTAGAAACACCAAGTATGTGGTTTTGAAGTCTGACTTAAGTCACCGCCGCTTGATTTTTTGAACTGGAAGGTAAATTTCTTTAATCTTTATGCAGCACTGGATAATATGTTCTCTTTTCCTTTCCTTGGAGATTTAAATAATTTTTTACTGACCCCCTCCCGTCGCTCTCCATTAAAAAAAAAATATTCCTTTTAATTTATCACTTTCCTATTTTCAAATTTCAGGACTAAATTTTCTATATTAAAATCAGTGATATGTACCAAAACTTTGGTACACCTTGAAGTAAAAAAGTTTGAGAAACAATACTGACCTAGGTGAAGTATGTTAGTCCTATGGTGAAATCCCAAAAAAACTTCCTCTGCTTCGTGCCGTTATTAGAATGTATACTTATACAATAAAAAGTTTATTACAAATAGGCCACTTTAACGGATTGAAATAAAAAAAAAATTCACATTTCGGTTAGCTCATAAAATCTCGTTTAAAAAACATACAATACAAAAGAAAATACAAGAAATTATACAACAATCAAGGAAACACATACAAAAGATTTAAAGTAACAAAATGTTACAATAAAATAAAACTGACTAAAAGATCAAAGAACTTAAACACATTTAAAATTTTGAAAATGAAATACAGTAAAATATTAAACTTCACTGAATGTTTCAAATGAATTATGTTTGTATATGAAACTCTGAAAGATCTCATGTAAAAGTTTAATAGTTTTTATTTTCCAAATGACATGAAAACTTTTTTGTTAACAACTCTTTTTTGTTAATACAGAATCTTTACATTTTTAACGTTGATTTGTCATATTTCCTTTTGTATTGTAGAACTATGAAAGAGTTTTTTAATAAAACCGACAAAAGACAGGATTTAACCTGGATATCTAACTGATTCCTTAAAAAAACATTTTCATCCTATTTTATTCTTTTATCATATAAATATAAATTACAAATTGAACATTTAATTATTCCAAAAAAAAAATAGTTCTTAACTTTTAATCAGACAGACAAAATTCATTTATAAAAATTCGCTCAACCAATTTACAAACTTAATTTTAATTCAAAGAAAATATCGTAAAATAGATGATCAAAGGAAACAAATCTAACTTTAATAAGAAAAAAAATGGGACTTGGGTTTAATATACGTACATTTACGTATGTAGCGTAATATTCCATAATGCAGGAATATGGATAAAGAATGTATATTTATAATTATACACAGTTTAAATGCTAAGACGGTTTCCGTGTCGGGTATTGCCAGGAAATAGGATGTGGTTTTTTAGTGGGTCGGGACCCCCAACCCCACATACCCTAAGCAAGACGTCTTGCTAAGGGATCTGATGAACAGATTTTTCCACATCCTACGACGAAAAAAAAAATGTTAAGCATATTTTTGCAATCATTCTTGATTAACTTCTTGAACGGTTTATAAACAAAATAATTTCAATGATAATTTGTTAAATCAAATAAAATATTTACACGTAATTAGTTGTAGAGAGTAACATAACAATAAATTTATTCATGTCATCACCTAATTGTTTAAGAACGCTAATTCAATACATAATTCTGAAATAGAATTCAAATAGAAGGTTTTATTAAGGTTTTGTTGAAGTTGTAATCTTTTGGAATTAGGAATGATTGGATTAAACAGTATTATTGGAATGAATATTGCTTGAAGAAGATCCACTGTTTGGTCGAAATCAGCAGTCATTTTCTCTATAGTTGTACAATAAGTAATCTATGGTATATCTAATTCAGGAAAAGTTCAAAAAGAAAAAATGTATTACAAACTATATACGTTTTATGAAAATAACACGTTTTAAACTTGTATTCTTCTTCGTCAAGTTAGATCTTAGTAGACATTACAAAGAATATAATTTATTATAAAATATCAACATATGTTAAAGAAAGTATGGAATTATAACATTGACAGAAATAAACAAATACAAGTCACTCCAAAATTGCTTCAAATGCTCATAAAATTTTTAAAGTTCAAAACAAAGACCACAACAAAGCGGTGTATACCTTCCACCTTAATAATTTTGTAGAATTATTAATTTTTCTTGAAATATTCCTTATTGTAAAATGTAAACATTTCTATTTTTCTAAAATACAAATATATTTTTCCTTTTACCCAGCGTTAACTATATTTATATTTACAGACTCTCTCACCATAAGTACTGATGTGCATATATGTACAGAATATAATCTCCATTTACCATTGATTTACTAGTAATATATATTACTGGAATGAATAGTAAAAAAAACTGATAAAGGTAAAGAAAATTGATTAAAAATAATTTAAAATATTAGTAATTCTTAAAAAACAAATATTCTATAATTATATTGTATTTTATTCAAACTCAAAAAAGAAAATAAAAAAAGTCTACACAAATAAGGTTTTATGAAAACAAAATATTCGATTAATCAAGGGTTATATCTAAAACATATAATGCGACAATTGAGCCTAATTTAAAATATAATTCAGAAATACAAATAGTACATATGCAGGATCGTGCCCATAATGTACAATTACACAAGATTGGTATACAGTACAAATCTATGGGTTTATGAAGAGATAATTGGTAAATCTAAAAAGACGTTCAACACAAAGTAAAATGAAATTTGTAATGTTTACATTGAACAATAGAATAAAGAATATTTGAAAAACAGATTAAAATGCTTATTAAATAACTAAAATGGAGATATGCAACTTTGAAGTTTATATTAAAATTTGAAAAACTCTTGGACTGACTTATATTTCTTTATTCCTGACTATTTCATAAAGGATACTTCTTTTAACAGATGCTGACATTTAATAAATCTCTTCTATAAAGGTGGAAATTGTTGATGAAGACTATATGTTCCAAATGTGTTTTCATGAAATATATGTTACGTAATTCTTTCTTTTTTTTACACCTCTAGTATTAGTTACGCCATATTATACATTTTGAACGACTATAGAGAAAAAAACAGCTGATTTCTATAATAAATTTTCATTATAAAATATAAATTGATAAAGAATTTTATTTGTAAAACCTTCAGTGTATTATTATCTTTTAACCACAGGCTAATTATCATCCTGTTAGTACTATCTTGTGTGGTAAGAAGGCACAAAACATTCCAGCCAGTTATTTATAAGAAGTGAAGACACTTTTATTGAAGTATGAAGTTATAAGCGATAAAGCAATAAAACACATGTCTTAACTTTTTATGAAGTATTTATATTGAATTTAGCAAAATAAAGTAATTTTAATAATTAATAATTTTAATTGTTTTACATTTTAAATTTAATTTTTCAAAATAATAAGCTAAAAAATATAAAAAAAAATCGAAAACATTTCACTTATCCATTTATTAATAATATTCATGTCAAATAAATCGATGCATCTACCTAACGTAAACATATATATACCATAACAATAAATTTAAGTATTATACAATAATATTGGCTTAATCGTAAAGTTAGTTTCTTTAAACCTTTACTTTTATAAGTAATGTAGCATTTTATTGGATCAATTTGATGATTATTTTACTTCTAGCAAATCTAAATGTTCCCGTGTTTATTTCTGTTTCAACAAACTTGGATGATCACAATTTTATAATTCTTAGATCATAGGAATAATACATTTTTTTTCGTTTTTATTATTTTTTTATTCAATTTGGAAAAATTATTTCTGTTAATATAAGCATAATTGTTACTAAGGAAAAACAGTAAATTTAAAGACACTAAATTACGGTGACAAAAAAAAAACATCAGCCACAAGTACTCTTTTTTTGCATTTAGTTAACAATGTAATTACCTTCTACAATTATAAACGATGAGTTGGGGATCATAGACGACTACAACATTCAATAGAATCGTTTAAAAACTCCATTGATATTTCATAATATAATATATTTCAAACAGTATGTGAAATTCAGGTAAATTAGCATTGAAATAAATCACAAACGATACATTACTTGTTAAAAACTACAAGTAAGCTCCAAATTAGCACTATTTTGTCTCGCATTGAACTTTCTTCAAGGTCATCATTAATCAGTTCGCCAATTTACTAGATAGAATTGCAAACTGATATGTAACGTCTCTATCACCAACATTTCTATGACCACTCATTTCAAATGACCTTCAAAAAAAATATATATATATTTCGATGTAGAAAAAGAAACATAGAGAAATCAAAAGCACACACTTACAGTCTCCAACCGTCTCTGAACCAGTGCGCTTGGTTTCCCTCTCTTATCTCTCCTGAAGACGGTTCAAACCGACAATTAAAGACTGACAATGTGTGCTTTTCTCTATGTTTCTTTTTCTACACTGAACTATATTTGTCCGTTTCGGATTGTATTTCCAACGAAAAAGTGTATATATATATATATATATATATATATGTTAACACATGAAAGAGAAAAAACAAATAAAGACACACACAAAAGACTCACAACGATATTTCGACAGTCGTCGTCATCGGGTAGAAGTAGTCCCTTTGAGTAGCTGAAGCTAACTCATATATATATATATATATATATATATATATATATATGAAGTTTAACCCGCAATGGAAAAAGGAAAACAATAGAAAAAAATGCTCTGAGGTCTTTCAATGTATGTCATCCGAGTATTTTTTTCTATTTTTTTTCCTTTTTCCATTGTGGTTTAAACTTCATTAATTGCATCACGTGTTTATTTATTCTGTCTTTTCTGCATTATATATATATATATATATATATACACAATTAAAAGAAACGGTCCAGCGGACTTTTTTGCAATAAAATAAAAAACGAAGGAAACACACAGAAAGACACAGACATAACTCACATCGATATTTCGACAATCGTCGTCATCAGGAGGTGCGAAGAGCGAAGAGTCCCGCAGGAAGACAGGGCGGTACCGCCGTCCCGGGAGTCCCGGGAGTACCGCCCTGTCTTCCTGCGGGACTCTTCGCTCTTCGCACCTCCTGATGACGACGATTGTCGAAATATCGATGTGAGTTATGTCTGTGTCTTTCTGTGTGTTTCCTTCGTTTTTTATTTTATTGTATATATATATATATATATTATATATATATATATATATTATATATATATATATAATTAAATGAAACGATCCTATGGACTTTTTAATAAAAACCAAATAAAAAAGATAGCACACAGATAGACACAGGAATAACTCACTTCTATATTTACCGTTCGTGTTCAGTCGCCGCTCAGCCTTCCTACGGGACTCTCCGCCTCCTGATGACGACGATGGTCAAAATATAGAAGTGGTTATTCCTGTGTCTATCTGTGTGCTTCTTTAATTGGTTTATATATAATTCAAAATGAATTTCTTGAGGATTTGGTCCAAAGATTTAACAACTCCTGATTAAAAGCCGACGTTTCCATAACATTTTTTTGATATTTTCAAGGCTAAAAACAAACAACTGTTTTAATGCCGAACAAATTTTGACAAAAAGGCGTCTTATAATCAAGAATAGTTAATTCTTTGAGTTAAATTTTCAAGAAACCCATTTTCAATTTTAACTAAGTTTGGTGTATTTTCAATAATGTATGTGTTAAGGAATGACTGCTATCAAAATTTAAAAAGTATATTATACAATCGGAATTAAGTCATTTTTTTAGTTTCAAAAGCTCTGAATGCCGGCGTTTCGATTTTATTTGAAAACGTTTTTCATAGGCCTACAAACAAAGGCTAATAGAAACTGATATATGAACATATATATGATGTTTATATATGGCTTCTTCTATCCTTGTTTGTAGACCTATGAAAAAGATATTAAAATAAAACCGAAACATCGGCACTGAGAGTTGGATTATGAACCTAGAAAATTGACTGAATCCCGTTTGTATATTACACCTATTCTATCAAACGGTTGGTATATTACTATCCTTTCTCTTTTCTCCTGAAGACGGATTGGCCAAAAATTTGAGTTTGTAAATGGGTTTCTTTACTCTGTGTTACTCTTCGAACTCAGTAACTCTTTACTCTGAATTTTGACTCATATATATACACAAACCTATGGTTTATAGGGACTCGGTCAGAGAGTACTGACCGAGTCCCGATAAAATATAGTTTTGTTCCTATTCCACGGTCGATACTTTTATCAATATTTATATATATATATATAATATATATCCAATTACATGAAACGATTCCACGAACTAATAAACTACATTGACATAAAGAACACACAGAAATGAAACAGAAACTCACTACTATATTTTATGGCATCGTCATCAAAATATAGTAGTGAGTTTCTAGTTCATTTCTGTGTGTTCTTTATGTCAATGTAGTTTATATATTATATATCGTACTAGAATAGAAACAGAATCAAAATTAATCAGGAATTGTTCAGTTCTTCGATTGAACGATTCCTCATTTTGATCGGGTATATATTCAGTGGACGCCACTTAATGTAATCAGGGATGATGTTATCAATCGGTTAAAACTATCGGAATTCCTGATCCCCGCCCCAAACATACAACAAACATTACAAATACACCGCTTATTGTAATCAGTACATCGGTTATGGTTACCAATATTTTTCCAAACCTAGGGATTTTTTTCGTTGAATTCAGTTCCAGCGAGAAGTTGTTATTCTAAGAATTGCACCAGACTACCAGCTGTGACAAGCGATCTGACGCATAGAACAAAGGCTCCCTGACAATGACTTTTTTGTTTTCATTGATTTTCTTACCCCTTCATCATGTAGAAACGCAGAGATTTAAGCATCAAAAAAAAAAACCTGCAATTTTAGAGAGCTATGATAAAAACCGTCTAAGATGGGGCAACGTGTGGTTGCAAATATCCTAGCAGCTGCTTCTATGCAAAAATTTTAAAAAACCACACAAGCCTCGAGATGGGCATCAAAAGAACTTAAAATTTGTTGTGCTAAAGAAGAGGGACTGGAAAAGACACTCAAATCGATAATGTGGCTTACAAATGCCCGAGAAGATGACACGAAAGCATGATTCGAAAGAAACAATTCAAAACTGTTTCAAGAAAGTCATTCTCATGTACCACTACAACAGTAACACAAGAGGACATCGTTTCTGAAAAACCAAGCGGCATGACACCACAAAAAAGTGTACACTAAAATTAGAAAAAATAGAATGAACATTAAAAAAAAAAGTACTTTTGAGTCTATCAATTACATTCGTAACAAAACTAAGTAAGAATTAATTATATTTTAATATTCTGAAGTTTTCATATATCTTTTTAAACTTAGAAAAAAAGTGGAAATAACTAAAAATATTACAAAACCTTAACATATTTATTTTTTAGAGTGCTTCAAAGAATGAAAAACCAGTAGTTACGAGAGATTCGAGTATGCCTTTTTTTCTAATATAATAGTTCAAATTGTGCTCATATCTTTTAAATAAATCCGTTCATTTTTTTTAAATTTGATATTATGAAATTTATGAACTTTCGCAAAATAGTTTATTTCATCAAAAATTGTCATCACTTCTTGCAAATAGATACAGGTTTGTTAAAAGATGGAAGAAGAGTGTAAAGGCATAAGGGTTATATACCATAATAGCACGATACCACCTTGTGGATAATGGTTCAAAATTTACTTCTTTAATGGGATTTAACTTTGCAACATCACGAGTTTTGGAAGCAGTTATTGTGTTGTATTTACTCAGGATTAGTGAGGAAAAAGACATTAAGTATTTATCTTATAAAGATAATCGGGACTCGGTCAGTTCTTCTAGTTCAAATGAAACTCTCATTGCCAACGTTTCAGTCATTATTTAAAACCTTTTTCATAGGCAGAAGTATATATTATTTCTGTCTTTCTATTATTTGTATATATATTACAAATTATTTTACAAAGAAAAATAGTATGTGGATTTTAACCACATAATTTTAATTATTTCTTTGAAAAGTAATACTTAGTTTTTCTTTTTCAAAATTTATACTTCTGCCTATGAAAAAGGTTTTAAATAAAGACCAATACGTTGGCAATGAGAGTTTAATTTGAACCTGAAGAACTGACCGACTCCCGATAAACTTTAATTTTGTATACAAAATTGAAGGTAGGTAGCACACTAAGTAAAGAAAGACACTTACAATTTTGAACTGTTATTGTGTCCAGTTTTGATCGTCTTTCCGTTTATCAAGTGAATATATATATAGTTCAATATAGAAAAGGAAACATAGAGAAATCAAAAGAACACACTTATAGTCTCTAATTTTCGGTTTGAACCGTCTTCAGGAGAGGGAAACCAAGCGCACTGGTTCAGAGACGGTTGGTGACCGACGGTTGGTTCTCCAACCGCCTCTGGACCAGTGCGCTTGGTTTCCCTCTCTTATCTCTCCTGAAGACGATTCAAACCAAACATTAGAGACTATAAGTGTGTTCTTTTGATTTCTCTATGTTTCTTTTTCTATATTGAACTATATTTGTCCGTTTTGGATTGTATTTCCAACAAAAAAGTATATATATATACTATTCAGAATTTTGTTAAAATTATGTACGAAATTATCGAAAAAGGTAATATACAAATTTAGTTGTCTTTATAACTGAAGATGTAAACTCTAAATAAAAAAGAAGAGAACAATAAAATATGGTCTTCATTGTTCTTCACTAAGGCAGTATCACTGCTAAAGTACAAAGAAAATTAAATTTATAAATAAATTCAGTATACCTCCATCTAGATTAAAGTGAATCTTTACAAATTCATTATAGTTTTGAGAAATTCAACATCCAGTTCCTTATATAACTTGTAACTTAGCTTTCGGTTGGTTTTTTTTCTGTTTAAGTTTTCCTCATTTAAATATATTATTACGACTTAAAAAAAAAAAGAAAAAAATGAAAAAACGGAGCTTAATTTTGTTAGAATTTATAAAACATAACTATTTAAATAGGAAATAACCTAGAGATTTATACAAAAACTTAAGTTATAGTTAACTATTTGTATTGCTTGATGTCAAGTTTTAATAAGAAAATTGTCGTTAAAAAATAAAGATAGATTTGTTAAGCAAACAAAGGCAGTACATACATAAGTGGACCATATGTTCATGTGGTAAGTATTAGGGTCAATGTTGTTTATTAAAACTCTAAACTAATTACAAATATTAATTAATAAATTAATTTCTATTCCAAGCATCATCCACTTACTTATTAATCAGCTTGTATATATATGCAAAGGTATCATCAGTCATCTTCAGTTCAGGTTATTTGAATCAGTCATCATCAGTTAATAATCAAAGGTAAAATATTTTATATAAGCTTTATTTCTGATATATTACTATAAAATGTTTATACAATAGTACTTATATATTTATGAAGTATGAAAAAACGTCGAAATTATTTGAAATTAATGTAATTATCAATATATTGGAGATCTTTCTCTCTGGAAGTAACTTTCGAAGACACGAAGCGATTTTGAACAGTTCATAATATAAACCTTGGCCAGAATTTATTTGTTGAAGTAAGAAATCAGACATTTATTCAATGAAAAAGAGAAGTTGTAATCATTTAAATCAGCGTTTCCCAAAGTGGGCGGTGGTTTGATATGGGGGGGCGGTAACGCAAAAATAGGCGGTTGGGGGGCGGTAACGCAAAATATGCAGTTTGGGGGCGGTAACTAAAAATAGATTGTTGGTGGCGACAGTGTAGCTAATGTAGCAGCTGGCTGCTACAATACTTACACCGTCGTCCCAAACTGTTGGCGGTAACCATCAAAAACCATACAAGTAATAAAAATTAGAAATAAGAATTTTAAAAGATATGCCGCTCTTTTACCTGAGGATTAAGGGGTCAGCCCCGGTCGAAAGTAAAAGAGAGTTTTCGGTCAAAATAAAGGGAATAAAAAGATAAGCTGCTCTTTCACGTATGTCCTATGGATTAAGAGGTCAGCCTTGATCGGAAGTAAATGAGTTTTCGGTCGAGATAAGAAGAATAAAATGATCGTTACCTATATAAATAGTAGACTGCAATCTCAATTCTGTAAAGATAGATTGTGGCTGTAGATTGCATGACAGCTAGACTCTAACTGTCTAGCTGCTAGAGAAACATTTGAAACCTCGGAAGGTAACTAACTTGAGATTTATTTTTTCTTTCTCCAAAAAAGTTAAACCTGAATAGAATAGGTTAGTTCTGATAGGCTTTTTGGCATATCTTTCCATTTTTATGGGGTAGGGGGCGCAGGCAGGCTATTCTAGAAGACAAGGGGGCGCTGGCAGGCTATTCTAGAAGACAAGGGGCGCTGGCAGTTTAATCTAGAAGACAAGGGGGCGCCAGCCAGAAAAAGTTTGGGAAACCCTGATTTAAATGAACTGTAAAGTTTGGATAAATAATGTCTTTCCCCGGGTTTTTAAATGCAATTTAGCATGATACATCTTTGTTAAAAAAAATAATGATATAATAATAACTAGTTTAGATTTTTTGATAAATGCGGTATATAAAAACGACAGAGGAGTTATAAAACTTGAGAAGAAAAAAAAATCAAATTTCAATAATTTAAACAAAAAATCTTTTATTTAAAAGAGGTACTTGAACAGGATTTACCTAAACATCAGCTGAAATATAGAATATTGTCAATTTAATTACTTTTCTTTATAATATAAAATTATTTTTATGCAAAATAGAAATGTTTTTTTTTTAAAAAAAATATTTTGCAAAACTCAATTACATAAAAAAAAAAAATTAAATCTAGCGGAGGTAATATTCTGATATCACATTAAGGCATAGTCTCTTATAAATTATGATCTAAAATTAGACTAAATAAGAAAAATAAAATGACTTTGACAAGCCCATATAAAGCTGGTGTTATTTTAGCAGTCATGTTTTGTTTTATTATACATAAATAAATATTTTTTTTTACACCAAAAATCTTATCCCTCCCATAAAAATATATTGGTAATACATATTTATTAAATTATACATCAAATATATTTAAAAAAAAAAACAAGGTTAGCAATTTCAAAAACATATAGCCACATAAATCACACCGAAATTTTAAAACCAACTGAATTTGGAACTTATACAAAAGAGAGAGAGAGAGAGAAATATGTCATTTAATCAGGTGATTCAGTCTGACGAAGAATCCATTTGGTTTGCAGTATGTTTTGCGACCATGATTAGAAAAACACTTAAAGTACACATACAACAAATCATAAATAGACATGTTATATAGATAAGAGTAATGTGCCAAAAGGCAAAGTAATAAACCAATTTGTTGCAATAATTTTTTGCTGTGGGATCGACGAAGTTGGGAGTTTCTGTGCTGTAGACCCAATATGTTCCTGAAATTTTTAATTTTATTCCAATTGTTATATATATAATTACTGAAATTTAAAATCAATCAATTTATGCAAATATTATATCGACTTAAAAAAGTTAATACTACCATAGAACTGAACTACATCAATAAATTTTTGTTTTATATAACAGTTAAGCGATAGTAACAAATGTATCCCTTAAAAATTAAATGTCATTATTTTATAAATTAAACTTAATCAGTTAACACAATCTAACATATATTTATTAAAAAATTATCAAAGAAATAACGACCATTCAATTTAAAATTTAGCGTAAACTTTGACAAGCTAAACCATAAAGATTTTAGAAGTACGTACTACATATACGAAAGAACCTCGCAGTACGAGTTTAATTCATTCCCAGAATGAGCTCGTATTGCGATTTACAAGTATTATGATGCAATTTTTCGCATTGAAATTAATATGATTATTAAACCTCAAAAATGCCGGTTTTTAAGTTTATTTCTTAAACAGAGAAGGTGCAATTCAGAAAAAATAAACAATATTGTAGATGTAATATGAATAATAATACTTCAACGAATAATGTATGCAAAAAATAATAACGTTTTATTAATCTCATTAACTTAAAATGGTGACCATTTGGGTTTGAAGAAGATTGTCACTGGTAGTATGAATGTTGTCGTACGAGACGAAAATTCTTACTAATGGCCTACTCGTAAAGCGAATTGCTCGTACAATGAGATAGTACTCGTACTACTGTATTGTAAATATACAATGTACAATGAGGTTCTACTGTATATTGTGAAATTGAAAGATGATGGATGCGATAAATATGAAAGGAAAATTGAAAAAACCCTATGCCTCATCTACGAGTATAAACGTTACGCTTTTTCATCAAAATTTAACAGCTGCTTAAAAAAATCTTAGCTAGACCAATGTGGGGACATATCACAAAATATTTATTTATTGCCAAATATCTGGGACAGGTCGTACATTATAAACTGTCGTGAAACAATGTAGACTATAAATCTAAAAAAGTCAAAGCAAGACTTAAACTACGCCAGCGATGAACAACTAGAAAGTGGGGAGATTCCGGACATGTTGTCCACATATACGAAATATACGTTGAATTGAATAGAGTCCCACATTGAATATGCCACAACACCCACGGTAACAACAACAGTATTAGCCAAATTCAACAGATACAAAATACAAAAATTCTCAAAGTATCATAAATCATTTGCTCAAAGGGAAAAAAAATCACCCTTTCTTTAATCGAAAAGATTTGAATGATGGAGAGCTCACAGTTTTGCTTCACAGCAAAAGAGAGGTGGTAAGGACTCTAACAGATGCAGAGCAATTGTCATGGCTACCCTGTACTCATTCTAATACTCTACAATCTATAAAATACTCAAATGAACCAATCACATTCATATTTACTTCAATCTGTTACAATATTCGTGCATTCTAAATAACAGGAAAATCACAAAATGACAAGTTTCAGTGTCAAAAATTGAGATCAATTTACACTAACTTCAATAGGTAAAATTGTTTTCAATTCTAACCAGGGTCCAAGAAAGAATTAATTTCTTAACCTAGGATCAACATTTTTTTTTTAAATAATACTTATAAAAACCAACAGTACAAATACTGGACTAGGTCACGGAAGTCAATAGAGTACTGATCTATATTATTATATAAATTATTTACTGATAGAAAGAAGTATATATATTTACCTAAGATGAACCAAACAGTCAACATACAAGAAATACCATTATGCATGGCACCTAAATTGTCAGTGGAAGTTTCTTCAGTGTTACCTCTTTCGAATTTCATTATTCTCGAACGTAAGCTTAAAATTTGCTTTAATATTCCGAGGAGTCCTGAAACAAGTGCACAATAACAAAAACAACTTGAATCGACAGTATTATATTACAGTTAAACAATAATGCATACTAGTCTTATTTTTTTGTCATTGTAGGGTAAAAATCTAATGAAATGGTCTCCACATAAAAAAATTTTAATGATATAAACAACGCGTTTCGAACACGTAGTGTTCTTCCTCAGGCATTAACTAAAAAATACAATGACACCAGAGAGTTAATGCCTGAGGAAGAACACTACGTGTTCGAAACGCGTTGTTTATATCATTAAAATTTTTATATGTGGAGACCATTTCATTAGATTTTTACCCTACAATGAGTAAATACCACATAATAACTGATTTCACTACATTAGAATTATTTTTTTGTTTATAAATGTCATTTATGTCCAGTAGTCAAAAGATGTCAACGAAAAAAAAAATTATTACAAAGTAATCGTAAGACTTGAATTGTAATCGAGATTTAAACAGAAGTTCCAGGTAATACATACATTTTTCAATGCTGAATCAGTTGTTTTTATGTGGCTATAATTATTTTATTAGTTATAACAAAGATGAAATCATTGATCATCTGACATATTATCAAAATTATTAAACTGAATGCCTGAATCTCATCGGATTCGTACATTCTGCGGCTATACCTTTTCTGCTGCACATAACATTGTAACTTAATTCAAATTTTAAGTTCTTTAATGACATTCATAAATGTATATAGAGAAGTATTCCCCTCAGCTATAGCTTTTTATGGATGATTTGACAAAAACCTTGATCAATTCCAAGTGTTTGGCTCTCATTCAGGTATAATGTATTCAAAGCTTTCTATCTATCAAAGCCTATAAAATTTGTTTTTTGTAGGTATCGATTTATTCTATATTTCTTGTGAATCAAGAAACCGAATAATGTTTATATCTACATATACCCATAAGTAGAAGTGGTCAAAATTTCATTCATATTTAGGATGAATAAGTAGTCAGTTTTTGGAACTATCTGATTCCCGAATTTCCTGCTATTACAAAAGTAGCACTTCACACATTGCTGCCATTTCCCACTACCTACTTATGCGAAACTTGATTTTCCTTTCAAACTGCTTTAGAAATCAAATACTGAAGTAGAATTAATACTGGGGCTAACTTGAGAATCAAACTATCCACTATAAAGCTAAAAATGATTACAAAACAAAATCTATGTTAAAATTGCTAATAATTCTGTTTTATGAGTTATGCACTTGTGGAACATATGAAAATTAAAATCTTTTAGTTTTGAATTTTTATTCGAAAAATTCATATTGCAGTAATATTACTTTTTTAATTGTTTTTTTTTAACATAAATACTATTTAAAAAGGCATATGAAAATATTTATATTATGATTGTATGAAATCATTAGAATCTGGGATTCCCGGAAAAGTTACTGGAACCAAAAAGGGTTCCGCGTCGAAAAAAGAGTTTGAAAAACTCTGACATAAGTAATACATACATACCAAGTGTTTGTTTTAACAAAATAAAAGTAATACTAATAAGAAACCTATTTAATTCATACATTTCTACATTCACAGGGACGAAAAAAAAAAGTAAACAGAACTTAAATTACCTCCTATGAGTAAGTAGAAAACTATCCAGTCATTGGCTGGGCACTCGGATAAATAAGCATAACCAATAACTGCCATAGATATAGGAACTACTAATGTGATGCCGACGAGTATAGTGCATCCAACTGAAAACAAACAACAAATATAAGATATGAATAACTGTGAGAACAGAACTCCAAATAGGCATACCAAGTGTAATAAAACAGAAAAATAAGAAAATTAATAATTTAAAGAACAATTTTATATATATATATATATATAACTTTAAATTACACAAAGCACAACACAGAAAAAAGAATAAAGAGAACACTTACAGAATTCAATATTTCGAACTGTTGTTCGTTATCAGGAGTAGACTAGAAGAGAGGACGAAGTGAGAGAGATCTCCCCACGACGAAGAACGGAGCGCGAAAATATATATATAAGTTTTACAATGCTTTTGCATAAAAAATAGCCTGAAAATATTTGTTGTATATACTTGTGCAAAATTTTAATTTTGTTGACCATTATTTATCAAAATGTTATGGCTTCTATGTGTACATAGATATTACTTTTGTGGATCTGTAAGTCTTGTTAGATGTGAAAGTATTATAGCGGAGGTAGAAATCTGATTCCTCTATTCATTAAAATATAATTACTTTAAGAATGATAAATAGTTATTAAGGTATACAAATAAAATGATTCTGTCACAATAAACATCATGCTTGAGGCAAAGAAAAAAACGCTAACACAGCCATTTGCGCTTTAGGTTAGGTTACAGTGGCCGTCCCAAGAGAACACACATAGGCCGCAAGCCGGCCCACAAAGAAAGAATTGGGGCTATTCTCCCCCGTCCCTGGTCCACTCGAACCATTTCGAGAGAACAATAAATCTAGACAGATCCCTGATACCAGTGGATGCTAAGTTCTCAAGATTGTCAAAGAAGTACTCTCCTAATGCTTCTTTCCTTCTTTGAGCCAAACCAGGGTATTGACAGAGAAAGTGAGGAACTGTCTCTTCCTCGTTCTGGCATGCCCTGCAAAAATCCCTCACCTCCATTCCCAACCTGATGGCGTGTTTTTCTATTAGCCAGTGCCCCGTGGAAATAGCGATCACATTGGCTACAACTCTTCTATTCTTAGAGAGAAGATCCTTAGTTCTTCTGTAGTTACAGGAAGGCCACAAAAAAGAAACGCTTTGAAATAAGACATGTGTCCTCGGACCATCTTTGTTTAAGCGTTCATCAATTCTCTGTCTGATCCAAAGCTTACACATTTGCATTTTAACCTACATCCATTCATATTAATGGGCAAGCTTACCACAGATCAAGTAAAAGATATGAAAATAGAGTGACTAATACCCTAAAATAGAACTAAATTTCCCTAAAAATAGGCAATCGAACATAGTAGTGAGTTTCTACGATTTCTTTTTGTAAATCTAGTGTTTATTTAGTTCGTGGAATCGTTTCATTTTATTGGTTATATGAATTATAATGTATCTTTATAACTATAATATATAATAAACGATATATAACGATTTATAAATGAGGATATCATGGAGGTTCGATGAAAGGAGTTCCAAACGTCTTCTCTTCAAATAGAATTTCACATGTTTACTACTTTATTACGTGTACTCATATAGAAACCTAATGTAACCTTCTGACACAATCTCGTAAGTCTTGTTTCTTTCGATAATACTACCTTACCGCGTAAATATTGACCAGTTATTTGTGAAACCCTTTTATGTAGTCATGAAAAACTCCAGATTTATTCCACCTAAAAGTTGCGATTGATTTTAATCTCTAACTTAATTCCAAACGACTTTTAGCTTAAACATTCAAGTCCAATTATTCAATAATTCATCTAAATCTTGTTTAAGAAGTATTCCATCAAAATTGCTTAAAATTATTTTATGCTAGAAAAAAGTTAAATTACCCATACAAATAGGGATCGGACAAAACAAAGTAATTTACTAAAGCTATAAATATTCCCATAATTATGTTGGACTCATAAGTTCCTTTAAAATTCCCTAAGTTAAGCAACATTTGGTAATGGCCAAGATTTAGAGGAGTGACATGCGCTGGGAGCCAGGTTAGCTGAGTGGTAACGATCGACTCTAAACTGGTAGGTCCGGGGTTCAATACCCACTCTGATCCTCGATTTATTATTCACGTGAGCAGTGAATAAATCTGAGCACGCCGTCCCTCGGAGAGGATGTTAAGCCCAAATGATGATTGCTTGGATTTTAGTGTTCTTCAATGCATTTCTTTCTATCAATAATTTGCTCACCAGTACCACCAGCACAGCAAACTGAACAGTGTAACGATATACCAAAATAAATGAACAAATATTGCGGTATTTATTATTTGTATGAGAATTTGTAATTTTTACAATTAAATTATAACATCATGGTTAATTACTATATACCTATGTTTAAATTATTTTCATAAGGAAATATAAAAAAATATTTATTAATATTAAAAGACTATACAATTTAGAAGTAAATACACATGTTGGTTAAAAACTGTAAGTGCATAATCATTAGTGTGCAATCCGTAATTGTGTGGTATTTACTCATGCTGAGGTAAAATGGATAAACCAACAAAAGTCTCCACACAAATGAAGTTTTATTCAACGCGTTTCGAACACTTTGTGTTTTTTTTTTTTTTTTTTGTCAGAAAACAGCATGCTCCACCCGAAGGCACCACACGCATCAAAATCTTCAATGCTACACAACAATCTCCATCATGCTATGCAAATACAGCTTAAACAACAAACAAAATAACCACAATGACAACAGAGCACACAGATAATACAGGCTATCATAATCCCCAGTAAATTAAAATTTTGTTAACCACTTCCCCGAAGGCACCGACTAGGCCCTCCTCCAACAATGCTGCAAGCTGCGGGGGCCACGCACCTCCGGCAGTCACCACTTTTCTCTCCATCCTACTCCTCTCTGAGTTTAACTCAACGCATTCGAACAGGAGGTGTTGAACTGTTTGAGGTGACCTACCGTCACAGCTACACCCTGGAGAGTTGACAAGTTTCAGGCGGTGGAGATAGTGGCCAAATCTCCCATGCCCTGTTAGAAACTGGGTCAGTCTCCAGTCCACTTTGAGGTTCTTTTTCTTTCTCTGACTGACAGATGGTAGAAATCTTTTTGTAAGTTGAGCATTGGTCGCCTCTTCCCACAACTTCTGCCAGCACTCCATGCTACGTTCATGGGCCCACTGCTTGAGGGCAGTGTTTGGCATGTGAGAGTAGATTGGCTCTGTATTTATCTGTTGGGCCGCCCTTTTGGCCAGCTGGTCAGCCAACTCGTTCCCTTCTATACCAATGTGGCTCTTGACCCAGGTAAAATAAACTGTTGCCCTTGCTTTTAAACTGTCCAGTTTGTGTCTTATTAAGTTGATCAAAAGGTGAATGATTTTTGTTGACCTGTAGACATTCTAGAGTAATCCTGCTATCTGTGTTTATGCGGACCGAGCAGCCGACCTCTACTGTCCCCGTTGCCCAGATGACCGCTTGCAATATTGCGAGTTGCTCTGCCTGGTTGTTGGAGCACACTGAAGCCAGTCTAAATCCTTGTTCAGAGACTACCCTCTCTCCTTCCAGCACTACAAACGCACAGCCTACCATGACACTTTGTGTTGTTCATCAGGAAGACACTATAATACAAATTATATCTAACCAGTTACAAAATTAGAGTGAAATAATAAAATTCAATTTAGAGAATTCAAGACATACCCAAGGATGTGGTACTGACGGGTTGGTCCAGTGAAAACAACTAGTAGGAAACAGGACCAACCCGTCCTTAGGTATGTCTTGAATTCTCTTAATTGAATTTTATTATTTCACTCTAATTTTGTAACTGATTAGATATAATTTGTATTATAGTGTCTTCCTGATGATGAACACAAAGTGTTCGAACCGCGTTGAATAAAACTTCATTTGTGTGGAGACTTTTGTTGGTTTATCCATTTTACCTCAGTATAAGTGCATAATCGCATAATTAATAAACTTAAAAAACGGAGTATCATATCTTATCTAAAAAAAGATAATGAAATATCATATACATTAGATTGGATTGAATTAATAGAGCTTCGATACTATTATCATTTTAAATGAAAGATATCAAGCTCTGTATAAAATCTATGATAAAGGCATGATAATACTATAAAGCCTAAATCATGGATTACAGGACTCTGTTTTAATACTATTACAGGTATTAAATGCTTTTTCATATCTATAGTTTCGAAAAGGTTAACACATTTTGTGTTTGTAATTCAGATTATATAAAACTGAACAAAATTAAGCACTTACATTGATTAATCTAGTAATAAGATTAACGTTTTTTAAAGGTACTTAATAATAAAGGAGAATAAAGAGAACCACTATCTTCACGCTTTAAATAAAACAAATTAATTTATCTTACAAGCTATGCAAACATTGATTGTGTGGCATTTACTCACAGGAAGAAATACTAGGCCTGCACAAAAAAGATTTTATTCAATGTTGACGCCTTTTATCATCCTTAAATATGAATCCTTAGTGTTCATCCTTTAGGTTATATCTGCCTTAGTAAGGCAGTGTGGAGAGTTCAAGTAATAATGGGGCACATAGAGCTTGAACACTCCATATCACCTTACTGAAGCATGTGTAGCCTAAAGGATTACACTAAGTGTTCGACACGTGGCAACATTGGATCAAATCTTCTGTATGGAGAAACACTAGTGTTTCTCCCCCTTATTCTAATCAAAACTAATTTACGTATGTCTCCAAGTTCCAATATATATATATTATATATTTGAACTTATATATATGAATTATCAAACCACAACATGAAATGGGAAAACAAGACTAAGATCTTTCAACCGTAACAAGCGGTCTTCGTCAGAGTCAAAAACCCAACTGACATATATATAATATATTCATATAAGGCATTGTTTTCTTGACCACAAATTACTAATAAACACTTTTCTTCTTACTGGAATTTGGTCAGGGTTTGGTCACGGAAAACTATTTAAGTTAGATGAATTTAAAATACCAAACAATTTTTTGGCTAAACATCGGATTATCCACCAAAATGGCATTTTACCAATCCCATTTTAAAGTTATAAACAACTTTATGGCTGTAACTATATTTTGTTGGCTTCTTTTTATCAACTTTATTGAAAAAAATTATAATTAAATAGCTACATGCTGACTGTTTATAATATAAAATTATAATAAAATTTCCATGCACATTATTGTAGCACAGTGTAGAAATCATAACAAATTCATAGTTGAAATAAAAAAGAAAGTTCATACATTCCCTCACCTCTCTCTTTTTAAAAGTGTTTGTTTGAATCATATCTTGTAAACAAAGTAACCATCATGTTTAAATATCGTGAGCAGATATAAACAAATACAATAACATAAGAATTCAGCATCTTTTTTTTTGTTTTTTTTTTTTTGTAAATTTGTCCCTAAACAAACTCAGTCAGAAAGGCACATCACTTTAGATGCCTCTGTATCTTATTTTTTCCGGAATCACTTGAAATTTACCAACAACGACTCGGCCTAGTTTATAAGTTAAACTCAATTCCGACTCATTAGCCCTGCAAGAAACATTTCATTAGACACAAAACTTTAAAATAACCTAATATATTACCACACTTAGTTGACACTTGTTTCATTATGTTTATCTTTCAATCTTCTTCAAAAACATTCTCGTTATTTTGTTTTTAGAAATATATTTTCAAAACAAAGCATGTTTTAAAATTTACTACTCAACATCTACTACTTCCCCATTTCAATAATGATTTGCGACCCCCCCCCCCCCCCTGTTTAATAAAATGGTATAACTCGCAATAAACATGTAAATAAAAACATATAAACTATATTAAAGAACTGAGAAATGTAACTAAGAACTATAGACCAACGAATGGTCATCATAGGTGACCATATCAATAGATTATAAAAGCAAACATATTGTGGAATCAGTAAGAGATGTAAAAGGGTAAGAAAAGTTAGCTAGGACCATAAAATAATTATAATCAAATAGTAGTTAATGTTTTCCTGATTGATTCTTGACTCCTTTTGTTTATTCTGTCTCGAGCTATTTTATTTCCTTTTCCAAGGATTCACAACTTTTCTTTGAAAGGCCTGCTTGTATTTTAAATTTTATTAAGCTTATAACTTATTTATATTTCCAAGATTAGATTTACTTTCAAGTTAACCTGAGAAATATTTTCATTAGTATTTATAATTTCTTACAAGAAAACATGAAAAATAACAAACATTTTAAATATAACTTTAAATTAAAGAAAACAGGACACAGAAAAAAGATAAAAAAAACACGTTTACTAAATTCAATATTTTGAACTGCTGTTGGTAATTTAAATAGTTAAAATTTAAAATAAGTTAATTTAAATAATTATATAGTGTAATTTAAAGTTTTATAGTCTGTGTGGACTTTTCTTCAATTTAACATTTCAAATATATATATATACATAGATTTAAATGAAGCTTACGTGTTCCAAGAAAAAGTAAAGCAATCTTTCTTAGGAAGTCCAAAGTTCCTGAAGATTTACTATGTACTTCTTTAACTCTTCCAAACAGAGATTCATATGATGGTGGAGGAGCTGAAAGAGGTAAAATAATTTTTTTTTTTTTGCTTAGTAAGATTTATAAAAATAAGATTTAACGGTATTGTTGATGTTTTTTTTTTTTTAACCTGAAGGATCGAGAGCTTCTTCATAGGAAGGCGGTTGATTGGGCCGTATAGCGTCTGAAGTGTACGTCACCTGGATGGGCATTGTACTGTGATGGCTCTCTTCGGGCACTCTAACCCCTCCACTTCCTCCGCACTTCGCCTGCAATATAGAACAAGATTTAATAATAAACTTAGTTCGGATTTGACTCTGACAAGATCAATTCTTACGGTTGAAATATCTTAGTCTTTTTTCTCATTTCTTTTTGTGGTTTGAACTTTGATATACATATTGGTATACTTTGGGAGCAGACCTCCTTTTAAACAATTACATCACTTCTATCAAACATAACTAATAATAAAATATACTTTTAAAATCACTACCTTAATAAATATATGTAATATTACTACTATATACCTTAATATATATGTAATTGTTATTGTAAATAAGTATTTATTAGAATTGTAAAAAAACCTTGTATAAAGAATCCTTCATAATGGTCAACGTAGACCGAAACGTCGGACCTGTGTAATATGGAAAATACATATAAAAATAAAAAAATCGGAGATTTAATTTATATGATACCACAAAGATGGAAAAGTAGCATTCGAAATCTTGAAAAGGTATGTAGGAAACATACTAAACTTAATGTTGGCAAGATATTTAATGAGGTATATATATATATATAAAACATTCAAAATTGGTTTCTTGAGGATTTGATCCAAAGAATTAACTACTGCTGATTATAAGCCGAAGTTTGCCAAAAATTGTTTGGCATTTTCAAGTTTTTTTTTTCTTCAAGGATAACTATTTAAGTTAGATGCATTTTAAAATGCCAAACAATTTTTGGATAAACTTCGGCTTATAATCAGCAGTAGTTAATTCTTTGGATCAAATCCTGAAGAAACCCATTTTGAATTTTAAGAAACAGTGGTCTAGAAGCTTTGTCAATATTATATACATATAATATATATATATTTTATTAAAGAGTATGCCGATCTTCATTTTCGTTCGTTTTTTATTTAATTTATCCAGTTTTCTAAACTTGGTTTTTAACTCTTCAGGTAAACTAAACTATGTAATAATTCGCGACTAGATTGTTTGTAATAATTATTGTTAGTGTTTTTCCTTAAGTTAAGTTGTTTAATCGTCATATTGTAAATCCCTGAAGATGGTCAAAGTGACCGAAACGTTGGAATAATTTAATGTATAGTTTGTTTGTTTTCTTTTTTTTCTTTTTTTGTAGTTAGGTTTAGAGTGTATTATTCGATTACTACTATGGAACTCAAGAATAAATCTTTCGGAGAGTTAGTGTTTAGTTTACCTGAAGAGTTAAAAACCAAGTTTAGAAAACTGGAGAAATTAAATAAAAAACGAACAAAAATGAAGATCGGCATACTCTTTAATAAAACATGTCTAAATGAAGGTCTGCTCCCAAAATATACTAATATATGTATATATATATATATATATATATATATATGCAGAAAAATCACAACAAATAAACACGTGATGCAATCAATGAAGTTTAAACTACAATGGAAAAAGGAAAACAATAGAAATAAATGCTCTGAGGCCTTTCAATGTATGTCATCAGAGAACAAACAAAGTAAAAACTGAAAAGCTAACATAAAGTGTTAATATAAAAATCACTTTTATGTTAGCTTTTCAGTTTTTACTTTGTTTGCTCTTTGATGACATACATTGAAAGACCTCAGAGCATTTATTTCTATTGTTTTCCTTTTTCCATTGTGGTTTAAACTTCATATATATATATATATATATATATAAATATATATATATATATAGTGAGACGAGCCAATCCCTGTTGCGTATTACTTTGGACACTTCTTATTGGTTGTGGGTGTTTTTTCGTTGAACACCTTTCTCCTTAGCACACTCCGTCTGCTTAGCCGCCTCAGCCTTCACTCCAGGGGAGGGGCTGAGGCCCTAAGAATAACAAAATACCAATTTTGATATTGCATTGCATCTGAATATTAAAATGTACAAATATTTCCAAAATACTTTGGTACAATATTCAAGATGAAAGTGGAAAAAAAGTAAAGTTCTGGACTTCACTTTAACTAAGTCTCTTTTCAATCAATCCAAGGAATGATTCAATGTCCATGCACATCGATATATACATAAAAAAAATATACTGATTCCTTATATTGTCCTCTTACCAGCTAAAATACTAACATTACTGTAACTTACAGCATATAATCTAGTGCTCAAGGACATCCTAAAGGTACTTATAGGTTAACAGGAAGCTTAATAACCATCTTCAAATGAGTGGCCTGCTGTTAACTGATAAGTTAATACATTCTAAATTATATTTTAGCTCTCACCTCTCATGATTCAACTGATCACCTTTCCTGCAAGAATTTGTTAAGTTTATCCATAATAATATCGAACGATAGAAGAATAGTGAATAAATAAAAGTTTTATATAGCAGATTCAATAATATATCGACCGTTTGATAGAATAGGTGTGCTCTCTAATCGGGATTCGGTCAATTTTCTAGGATAAAAAAATCTAAGACAGTCTAGTCGAAGGTTTTGTCCGGTAACCATTGTTGATTCTTTAAATAATGCCTATGAAAAAGGTTTTAAATAAAACCGAGACGTTAACACCGAGAGTTTGATTTTTTTATCCTAGAAAATTGACCGAATCCCGGATTAGAGAGCACACCTAAAAGATTTATAATTCAAATTTAATAAATCCGTCAAAGTTTCGAGATCGTATTTTCGCAATTTAAAGATTGTATGAATAATTAATTACAGTTCTTTAAAAAGTGTTAATAAAAATAGGTTATTGTTATACAAATTTTAACAAAAACTTCGTCACAAATAGATTATTCCCTATTAGATTCAACTTTCCAATGAATGAAAAAATAATGACGAAATATATTAATAGAGGCTAAAATTAAATTATTTAACTTTGCAGAAATCTTATCATCTTTATGTATTTTTTTTTATAAATATTCTGTCTTACCAAGAACGTCTAATATTTTATAAATGAATCAACTATGAGCTATTCTTTATGCACATAACCATAATTTGAAGAAAACGTCAGTTGCCAAATGAAAAATATAAGATATGAGTAGTCATTTAGATAACAAATGCCAATGAAAACTTCAAGGGATCTTAACAATCTAAAAGGTTTGAACAATTTCATGATAGAAAAACAGATAAACACAATAGAGGTTTAAATGCAAAACGAAATAATATCAGAAAGCATCACTGAACTCTATAAATAATAAGGTTAAGCCAATTTAGAAGTATTGATACTTTTCTTGTTACAAATTTCAACGGAATGATCTACGAAAAGGTAATATTTTTATTGGAGTTATATTAAACTACAACAAAGATATTATTTAAACATTCATTTTATGAAACAAAGGTATCTTATTATTTTTAAAAGGTATAGAAACAAGAATGGTCTACTATGGACAGAAACTTCAAAAAAGAATGACACAGTATCAACTTATGTACTAACTAATAAACAATTAACACTGGTCATCTATATCTGTTACTTTAATTTCAAACAATTGCTTAAACATTATTCTACAATCATTCTAATAGGAGCAATGAGTTTTAATAATTATGTGTAAAAGAGTAAACATTTAAACTCTAGGTTGTTTTATTCTTACACAAAAAGGATTTAGGTTTAACTAAAATGACTTTAGTAAGAATCAATACAAATTCGATTATAAATACTGCTTTAATCGGGTAAAGGCCCAAACTCTGCTGTATAAAACTGAATCACTCATATTATCTGATAATGACTGCTCCTTTCCCAAAATAACATGTAACAGACGTAGTGATTTATAGTAGGGAATCAAATTAAACACTATTACGCTAATTCACTTTTCAAAAAAAAAAATGTTAAATATATATTAAACAAAACATTTGTGTAAATAAGAATATCATTCCATATTTTCCATCGAATATTTCAAGGTGTATTACGCAATAAAATAAATGGCATTGTAATCAAAAGACATTCATCAAATAATATTCCACAATGTGAGCACTTTATAGATCAATATACAAAAATTGTTCTAAATTTTATAAATAAATACCTCATCTATAGTTACTTCGACAGAAGCCATACCCTAATTGTAATCTAAAACCTTCCATCAGTGTAGCTTTGTTTCCACATAAAGTCTAAAAACAATAATTTTTTTTTTGTTTCTTACCTCATATACATTAACTTTTACATCATTTAAATTATGCCACTTAATCTTCCTTTTTTTGTTACTCTTTTAAACATTACTGAATAAAATTTCATTTCAAATTTGATGGATCCTTCATTGGATTGATTGATATTGCAGTTCATATTATATTAAGTCGAACTTAATCTCATTTTAATAATCTCAGTTGCAGTCTCAACTGAGTTTAATTAAAAATAACAATCTTTATATTGAGTTTGAGGACAGAAATAAAATTAGTTCTATATTTTCAATCATCTACCTGATAATAATAATTGAAAAAATATTCCTAACTAGGCAAAATTATATTAAAAATTCAACGAATATATCAACAGATGTGTTTCAGTGGTTGGTTGCCAGTAGCTTGTGTATGTGTGGCTACCATGGAACTATAGCGAAAGCAGAAAAAAAACAAAGAAGTTTAAGAAATAGTTGTCTATCACAATAATTTATTAAGAGTTTTCGAATCGTTTGAACCTTTAAGTTAATTGTATACGTAATATTTTGTTGTTAGTCATTGACTAGAATAAATGAATATAATTTAATTGAAATAGCGAACGAATACAGAAACAGTAATATAAATGAACATATCAAACTGTAAACTAAAAAAAAGTTACGTTAGAACTGTTTGGAGAAAGGAAGGCGTGCCAATAATATGTTTTTAACAAATGACAAAACACTCTTTTGTCATATTTAAATGAATATAGAATCCCATTTTAGATAAAAACATTATTGTTCTTCAGCTGAAAATTTCTCTATTTAAATAAAACTAGTTTACATTTTACCACTAAATTCATTGTCTGGCAAATCTTAAAAGACACTAAAGTATTTTGTATTGTGTTTTTATTGAAGTTGTTATGGTTAAGTTTTTGTAACGTTTTGTCTGAAAAACAGTTGAAATTTAAATTTTTTTAAACTTCCATGGAGATTAACTTCTGCAACAAAGATCGCGGCTAAGTGATGAACATTTACAAGCATTGCTGAGATTGGTTTCTGCTGATAAATTGAAACCCAATACTGGTGACTTGCTGTGGTGATTCAAAACTCTGTTAGATGAGTAGTCAGAACAAAATCTAACTGATACGGTGACAGTTATTAATTACATGCTCTGAATAACAAATGGATTATCTTAAATACTAAATTTTTTTTTTCTAATTATCTTTGTTACTGTTTTCGTTCGATTGAAGTATATTCATAATAAACTATTATTATAGTTTTTATAGAGCCTTACTTTTTATAATTTTCATAATGTGTCCCTCCGGTTAGTGTATGTAAAAAGTCTTCAATCAGCCTTCGGGGGAGAATACTATTCAGTAGCGTAGGGGCGGTTGAAATTTTGTAGCCCCCCCCCCCCCCCGCTTACCAATCCATTAATCTTCAAAATTCTTCCAAAGTCCTCAAAATATTTATTTTCATAGAATTACAATCTAAGGATCTAATTTAGACAGTTGTTATTAATTCCAGACTTTCATCTTATTGCAGTACTCGTAGACATATATAGTCGTCATGAAAGAAAACCAAAGATTTTTCAAAACAAAAACATACAATTGAAATCATAAAAAAAAAAGTTACGGACATTATACAAACCCCTTTAAAAAAAATTATTTTTGAAAATTTTAAAATAATTTTGTTTTTAATTTACAAATATTTCTTACTGTTAAAAAATCCGTTTAAAACAATATTATACACAGGAAACATAAAAACAATTACGACCTTAAAAACTACTTTTGGTATAAATTTTCAGATTTTTTGTTAGCTTTTTATAATTTTTTTTTTATTTTCTATTTTTATTTTCTCAAACTGCCACCTTTCCTCCTCCCCCCTTCCCTTGCTACGCCTCTGACACTAGTCTCAAACTCAAGTTTGAGTTTCGACCACTGTCCTTAAGAATATCATACCCATCTACTGGCATTAAATTTCATGAAATTACCGGTTAAATTTCATTGTAATCCGTTAAACGTTGAGACTAGGTATCTTGTCCACAAAAGTGTTAGATTTAATCATAAGTAACAATTTTACATTTTTAAGTAAAAATTGCGTTTAACTTTGCTAAACAATTCAGAAGCATGTTTCAGTTAATGCTAGCATGAGGTGCATAATGACGACAAAATTTGAATTCTATACACTTAGTACCGTTCTTTTTCCGGAAATAAGACATGCCCTATCGTGATTTTGGGTACTATTTAGACTTTAAGCCCTCACCCAAAAAATAATCCCTAGTTAAAATAATGTGAAAAATATATTCGTTAAAAAAATGCTGTTGAATTTAGTTGCCCTAATATTTCAAAGAATTGTTTGAAACAAAATATTCTGAGAAATTCCTTGTTTACCTGTATAGTTCGTTTCATGCAATGCAGAGGCACGTGTCAAAATTAATTCTTGGAATATATAAAGTAGAATTTACCTTAAAAGTATAATAGAAGGCAGCAGTTTACACAGAGTGATAGTGCAGGTATAAAGTTTGGCATTTCTGTCTTTTAAGTCGGATTATTACCTATTAGTTATTGTACTAGAAGCTCTTCCCTGAGAATAAGCCCTAGCACCGATTTTGACCTAAAAATAAAGTAAAACAGTGTCTTATTTTCGGAAAAAGACGGTATGATTTTTTTTAAAATACCCCTGAGAGATGACACGTCTTTTGTATATATTATTTCTCTAACAATGTAAACAGAAAAACAGTTCTCTTTTTTATTTTTTTTTTTAACTTTTACACCTCATTCGACTATTCAGGCATCTTATTTCAAACTAAGATACCAAAATGCACAAGGTTATCATTATGCATTCCTTTCAGTCACAATATTCTTCATTAAAATATAATTGCAGACAATTTTTCCATATAAATTAGACTATTTGACGATGATCAATACAAGGAATACATTTTTTTTTTAAAAAAAAACACATCGACGGCTTTGCTGTTGTCTCACTTTGTTCTTTTAGGTTGAATCGAGGTGTCAGATGATTTTCAAGTACAAATCGCATAAAGATTGCATAGAGAATTCAAATTTTGTTGTCATACTAGGAGTACCTCATACTAGGAGTAATAAAAAAAAGCTTCAGAATTTTTTTAGCAAAGATAAATGCCATTTTTACTTAAAAATGTAAAATTTTTACTTATGAATAAATCTAACTCTTTACATGCATGTTAGATTAATTTTTTTGCATATTTTGATATCCAAAAAAATAATTAAGAAAAGAATAGGCAAAAAATATAATCTCAAATGTATAAACTAAGGCCTGTTCCCAAATATATATATATAACAGATTCAATAATATATGGGCTGTTTGATAGAATAGATGTGTTATTTACCGAATAAGGATTCGGTCAAATTTTCTAGGTTCAAAAATCAAACTGTCATTGCCGATGAGATGATATTAAGACAATGAGAGTTTGAATTTGGAACCTAGAAAAATTTGACCGAATCCTGATTATATAACACACCTATATATATATATATATAATTAAATGAAACGGTCCAACGGACTTTTTAATAAAAACCAATTAAAAAAGATAGACACAGGAATAACTCACTTCTATATTTCGACCATCGTCGTCATCAGGAGGCGAAGAGTCCCGCAGGAAGGCAGAGCGGGCGACTGCCTTCCTGCGGGACTCTTCGCCTCCTGATGACGACGATGGTTGAAATATAGAAGTGAGTTATTCCTGTGTCTATCTTTTTTAATTGGTTTATATATATATATATATATATATATATATGTATATATATATATTGGGTCTCCAACCGTCTCTGATCCAGTGCGCTTGGTTTCCCTCTCTTATCTCTCCTGAAGACGGTTCAAACCGAAAATTAGAGACTGTAAGTGTGTTCTTCTGATTTCTCTATGTTTCTTTGTTTATATTGAACTATATTTGTCCGTTTTGGATCGTATTTCCAACGAAAAAAAGTGTATATATATATATATATATATAATTGAAATAGCTATTCCCATAGCTATCGATGCTAATTCCCATGACCTCCCTTTCAATGACTGTGTCAGGGTACAAACCTCAAACAAATCCCGAGTCTAATTCCAATGTCACCCTTAGAGCTTCCGAAGAGGCATTCATATGCCTCCTTGGGGCTCGCTCTCCTCCTGGTCTTAACCTGTACCGTTAATTTTTTTTTTAAATTTTATTTGCATTCTCATTATTTATTGTCTACATTATTATTTCGTATTATATACTTTTTATCTTGTATTATAAATAATATTGGAGGGATTTCTATTTTTCCTCTCCTCCGCTGGGGGGCAGTATTGCGGTGGTTCCACGAGTTACTCTGGGGGCCAGTAGCAGTTTGCTTCTCAACACGAGTATTTCGCACTTCTTCCCGATGATGCGGATGTCGAGATATCGAAGTGAGTTCTGTAGTGTCTTTCTGTGTTCTTTTCTCTGTGTTAAAGTGTATATATATATATATATATAAAGTTCAATGTACATAAATAAACGTAGAGAAATTAAAAACACACACTTACAGTCTCTAATTTTTGGTTGAACCGTTTTCAGGAGAGATAAGAAAGGGAAACCCTGGTACAGAGACGGTTGGAGAACGGTTGGTTTCCCTTTCTTATCTCTCCTGAAGACGGTTCAACCAAAAATTAGAGACTGTAAGTGTGTGTTTTTAATTTCTCTACGTTTCTTTATGTACATTGAACTGTGTTTGTCTGTTTCGGATCGTATTTTCATCAAAAAAGTATATATATATAAAAGTATAAGCCACAAGAAAAAGTTTCATTTTGATCCGTCAAACAGTATGGCTTGTATTGCTCTCAAAAGCTTTGGGATTGAATTATAAGTCAAAATTTTTACATTTTATTGAAAAAAAAATTCCCGTTGTTATAAAATTCTGAATATATTTTTCGTTTATTGCATTTTTAACCTCAAAGTTAATGCCAAAATTTGAAAACTCCAGAGTTAGTAGTTCAGGAGAAAAAAATGTTTTCTAAAAACCGGATTTTAGCAAAAAAAGTGACTTTCCCGTCATGCATAATTCTTCCCAAACAATAGGTATCATCTACACTATGGGGCCCATTTTTGTGTAAAATATCAACTTGATACATCAAAGATTCTGGACCGTAGCGTGGTAACAAGCAATACTAACACACAGACATCATCAAAAAAACATCATAAAACGACTTTTGAAATCTCAAAACATATAATTCCGTCAAAATCTCGAGATCGAATTTTTTCACGATCACTATACTTTTACTTATAATAAAGTAAAAAAATTGAAAAGATTGCAACAAAATGTAGATAACTCGTAATTTAGTAATATCAACAATTACGAATTAATTGAAATATAACGTAAAAGTAATAATTACCTTTGTATATATGTATTACAAACGCATCCCCGAGGCAGGTAAACTTGCATCATACTAAACAAAGCTCCATAGATTCTGGCAAACTCCAAGGTCGCTAGTGTCATTGGTTAATCATTTTGTTGATGTTGCTGCTATTCCTTTAATGACCTTTAATTTTGTTTTTCATCTCATTTTCAAGTCTAACTTTCCCTCGCCAATGTGATTCTGTTAATTTACACTTGAGTATCCACAGCAAATGCTCATTGTATCAGATGGAACTGAGGAGTGTTATATTTTGGTTATGCCTTATTGGAACAATTTCATTAGTCACAGGTTTATTATAATCTTTATTTTTTTTTTTAGGTATTTCTATAATTTGTTGATTTGTGATAAAATAATGATCCTTTATTTATTTTTTTCTTTTTATTATCAAATCAGTTAAGGGAAAAAAGTGTTAAGCTCTATCAATTATTTATTTTCTGTGAGGAGAACAAATATATAAATATTAATAAAAATATCGAATAGAAACAAAACTAAAGTTTATCAGGACTCGTTCAGATCTTCAGGTTCAAATTAAACTCTCATTGCCAACGTATCGGTTTTTATTTACTTTTTTTTATGAAAACGGTTTTTAAATAAATACCAAAATGTTGGCAATGAGAGTTTAATTTGAACCTGAAGAACTGACCGAGTCCTGATAACTTTATTTTTGTATATATATGATTAAAGTTATGACTAGAAAAAAAAAAAAAGAGACTAACACATACTGTTCTCGGATATTTTCGCTACTTTGCCGTTTTCAGGAGAGATAGGAAAAGAAAAAGGAACACAGGAGCGGAGACGTGAAAGTCTATATATATATATATGTATATAGGTGTGTTCTCTAATCGGGGTTCGGTCAATTTTCCAGGATAAAAAATCAAACTCTCGTTGCCAACGTTTCTGTTTTATTTAAAACCTTTTTCATAGGCAGAAGTAAGAATTTTTTAACTAAGAAAATGAAATTTACATTATTTAAAGGAACAACAATGTTAGCCGGACAAAACCTTCGACTAGACTGTCCATAACTAGACTGACTAGTCTAGTCGAAGGTTTTGTCCGGCTAACATTGTTGTTCCTTTAAATAATGTAAATTTCATTTTCTTAGTTAAAAAATTCTTACTTCTGCCTATGAAAAAGGTTTTAAATAAAACCGAAACGTTGGCAACGAGAGTTTGATTTTTTATCCTGGAAAATTGACCGAACCCCGATTAGAGAACACACCTATTCTATCAAACGGTCGATATATTATTGAATCTGTTATATATATATATATATATATATGCATTTAACAACTTTATATCTGATTCCACTTGATTTAACTTCGTCGAATATTTTTCCAAATTTCGAAAAAATATTTGAAATTGGAAAAATATTCGACGAATATTTTTCGACGAATAAATCAAGTGGAATCAGACATAAAGGTTTTATATGCATGTATTCAAGAAGGACTGCTCCCAACTTTTACTAATATATATATATATAACAGATTCAATAATATATCGACCGTTTGATAGAATAGGTGTGTTCTCTAATCGGGGTTCGGTCAATTTTCCAGGATAAAAAATCAAACTCTCGTTGCCAACGTTTCTGTTTTATTTAAAACCTTTTTCATAGGCAGAAGTAAGAATTTTTTAACTAAGAAAATGAAATTTACATTATTTAAAGGAACAACAATGTTAGCCGGACAAAACCTTCTAGTCGAAGGTTCTAGTCGAAACCAACAAGTCTAGTCGAAGGTTTTGTCCGGCTAACATTGTTGTTCCTTTAAATAATGTAAATTTCATTTTCTTAGTTAAAAAATTCTTACTTCTGCCTATGAAAAAGGTTTTAAATAAAACCGAAACGTTGGCAACGAGAGTTTGATTTTTTATCCTGGAAAATTGACCGAACCCCGATTAGAGAACACACCTATATATATATATATAATATAAATATATATCATGCTGTTCTTTTCTTGACCACTCTATTCCAACCTTTTGAGGGTTTTTGGAGTAGATATTAAAAAAAAAATCTTTGCCAACGTTTCGACATATATTTATCTCTTCCTCAGAACTAAAAACATTGATCATTCAGCACTAAAAAAAAAAAAAATATAATAACAAGTTAATCTGTTATTATATTTTTTTGTTGGTGCATTGAGCTCTCTGATGATGTTGTAACGTAAAGCCTTATAGCATTGTAATTAATTTATATTTGTTTATTATGGTGTTTAATTCATATATTATATCAAAAGTTATTGTTGATTATTAATTTATATCTACATATATATAAATATTGATAAAAGTATGGAACGTGGAATAGAAACAGAATTAAAGTTTATCGGAACTCGGTCAGTTCTTGAGGTTCAAATTAAACTGTCATTGCCAACGTTTCTGTTTTTATTTAAAACCTTTTTCATAGGATCATATCACATCCATATATACTTCTTATATCCTCATAGAACTTTAAAGTTTTATCCTCATAAAGCTTTACTTTTGTTTCTATTTCACGGTCGATACTTTTATCAATTGTTATATATTTTGGGATACTAAATATGGGTTTCTATGAGGATATAAGAAGAATATATGTGGATGTGATATGAGGCTATGAAAAACGTTTGAAATAAAAACCAAAACGTTGGCAATGACAGTTTAATTTGAACCTCAAGAACGGACTGAGTCCCGATAAACTTTAGTTTTGTATATATATAAGTTCAAAATCGAAGAAGAGTAACACACTATGTAATGGAACACACTTATAAACTCAAATTTTTTGCAATCCTTTTTCAGGATAAAAGAGAGAGATAGAGAGTGAGAGACCAAGCAGACTGTAAACGCATTGAACTCGCATTGTGTCCAGTTTGTAACGGCTATCCGTTTTTATAGTGACTATATATATATATATATATATATATATATTCACTGATAAAACGAAATACGATCCAAACTGGACACAATACGAGTTCGAGATTAACAAAGAGCAAACTTGCTCTTTGTTAATCTCGAACTCGTATTGTGTTGCTCTTTGTTAATCTCGAACTCGTATTGTGTCCAGTTTGGATCGTATTTCGTTTTATCAGTGAATTTTAGTGTTGCTCTTTGTTAATCTCGAACTCGTGTATATATATATATATATATATATATCATGATTTGCTTTCTTGACCCAATATTTATGTGATGTAACTTTTTTGAGGGTTGAGGTCTAATGATTTAAAACCAGTCCTTTTGCCGACGTTTCGACATATATTTATGTCATCTTCAGGGCTAGAACATGATTGTTTTACAATATATATATATTACAAACACTGGGTACTCAACAAGTAAAAGAGAACATAACCGTAAAGAAACCTCCTTTAAAACCAGTCCTTTTGCCGACGTTTCGACATATATTTATGTCATCTTCAGGGCTAGAACATGATTGTTTTACAATATATATATATTACAAACACTGGGTACTCAACAAGTAAAAGAGAACATAACCGTAAAGAAACCTCCAAACAAACAAATCGTAGCCATCATGTGTTAATCATGTAACAATATTAAATTTAGGTATGGTGCAATATAAACAGATTTCCAAGGTAATCAAATAGTGATCTCTATACTTATGAAATAATTGTAAAAGTAATAGAATAATTATAATAATATCCTTATGTCATTAAAAAAAATCCATAATCGAAATAACTGATTATAGTTTTAATAGTAGTGCTAATTGTAAAACAATCATGTTGTAGCACTGAAAATGACATAAATATATGTCGAAATGTCGGAAAAAGGACTAGTTTAAAATCATTAGACCTCAACCCTCAAACAAATTACATTATATATATATTGTTACATATGAAGGGTTTGATAGCATACTAAAGGTGATGATGTTGTGTGGTTTCAGGTCACGGTAAGTTGATGTCATGTTACTTCATGTTCTGGTCTGTGTACCGACTGGACGAAGGGGAGTTTTCAGCTGATCTCATCGACCCTTTTCTTTGCACTCACATCATCTACGCCTACTACAGCATTAGCGACTCAAATAGACTTATCAGTACAGACCTCTATGCTGACTTTTCTCAAGATATAGGTAACTCAATATCATTTTTACTAAATAATCCAAACATAGAATCCATACATATATTGTTGAAAAGCAGAGCAGATTTTGCATCAAAAAACATAGTCAACTACTAAAATTTTATTCACTACTTTTTAAACACAAGCTTTCGGCCTCTTTGGTCATCCTCAGGCAGAATAAAATATTAAGAGAGATAAATAAGATAAAAACTCAAAGTAATAAAATAACAGGATACAACTAGAAATGCATACATAAGGGATAACAATAGAAAAGGTGATATAGAGGTAACAATACTAAGAGGTAATAGTAGGTGGCGATCCTAGCGTCCGGAAGGTTAACCAGCAGCCCTCCGTCTTTGTTAATTTCGTGAATGCAAAACTGTTCTGCTTTCACAGACAGCTACTTAAAAAAGTCGTGAATGCAAAATCTGCTCTGCTTTTCAACAATGTATGCTTGTATGAAGATCTGCTGCCAACTTAAACAAATATATATATATATATATACATAATTAGTATAAGTTGGCAGCAGATTCACATTTAAACATATTTGATTGAAATAAACGGCAGCTTCCATATTTACGACTTCAATACTCGTCCTTCCAGTCTCCTGACTATTTCTCTTTGAGTGGAGGGAAGTTTCCACAAAAGTTGTCCTAATGACATGTTATAACACTTTAGGCACTTTCCCTTGATCTAACTAAGGCATTCGACACGGTATATCACAACATTCTAATTAATAAACTCTATAGACTTGACATTCCCCACTGGATCCCCCCATTAATTTTAAACTACTTATCTGACAGACATTTGTATGTTAAAATGAATAATTCAAGATCTGTAGTAAATAAAATCACAAGAGGAGTGCCCCAAGGATCCGTACTTGGCCCCTTACTATGTAATATTTATATGGATGATCTTCCGATATTTGATGATGACTGTACTACCCATGATAGGCTAATAGGTCTGTATGCCGATGACATACTCATTGCTGTAGGGACAAAAAGACGTAGACAAGCCTCCAAGTTACTTCAAACTCTAACTGATCAGACAGTTAACTGGTTAGATGAAAATAAATTGACTATAAATCCTCAAAAATGCCAACTTCTAGCTGTGACAGGCAAAACAAATGAAACTAAATTGACTAAAATCACTATTCACGGACTAACTATAAAGCCAACTTCAACTATACGCTACTTAGGGATTACTCTGGACAGACGACTTAATTTAAAAAATCATATTAACAGTGTTCTAGGTAAGGCACATGCTATACGGAGTAGGATCTACCATCTGATAAATGATAAATCCAGGCTTATACTTAGAACAAAAGTACTGCTGTACAAGGTCCTAATCAGACCAATATTAACTTACGCATGTCCATCCTGGAGACAATACTTAGACAAAGACACTCTGAAAAAGCTGGCAGCAATGCAGAACAAGACTCTGAGATTCATAACGGGTGCTCCTAGGTTTCTCACTAACGAGTATATCAGAAAAGAATTATCAACTAAAGGACTAATCCAATACATAGACCATCTCTGCATACAAGAGTACACAAGAAACCAAACATCTGAAAACCAATTAATTAAAGATCTACTGCTATCAGAGTCGCAATACAACGTGAAATAGATATTTAGAACTAATAAAACATAATGATTGAATACATCAACTCCGATACTCTAACAGGAATAACAAGGAAGCAGAAGAGAGTTCTTTCAGAGCTCGGGACTGCTATATGTCGCCCTAATCAGGGAGTCACTTAACTTGCTGCTGCTGCTGTTTTAGGCACTCGGTCACTGTTTAAAAACACTTCAGTAAAAATATTGTATTGATATAAAAATTACTAACTAGCTTTCAATTTTCATAAATCATCATCAGGTTTATAGTATAATCAGGATATAGTAATAATAAACTAAGCTACAATAACAATTACAGTGATAATAATAATTTCACAGTAAAGTTATCAATTCGAAAGTCCCGCTGAGGTTGAGGTTGCAAAACTGTTACTCAGCTGATCCAGGCCCAATCAACTGTTGGTCTCCTTTATTATTTTAAAGGCATTGTCGAAGGTTTTGCAGCTGGGAATAATGCAGTTAACATTGGACTGAACATTCATTGAGGGCTGAATATCTTTAATATACAGCGCCTCAAGGATATGGAGGTGGCTAAAATTGCTTTCAGATCTTAATGCTACTGTTCCATTGACTAGCATTTCCCTTGGCAGTGCAATCTTGTGAACTTCTTTTGCGTGGCGCCCGCTGTCAGATGTATGGTGAGGCGCCTCGATAATTTTATCGTCGTCCTCCCGATGTAACGTGTTTTCAGGGCAGCACATGTGCCTGTATACAGGTATACTGGTACACCAGATGACTCTTCTGCATTATTGAGGCGTCGTTGTAGGGGCGGTTCCTAATGAGAAGGCTGTGGGTTTTTTTGGTTTTATAGTAGATTCTCAATTTGATCTATCAGCTTCGTTGGTGGTAACTACGTTGGATTGAATAAAGGATATATGAACAAATGTTATCAACAGGATGAGCGTGCTCTCAAGAAAATTATTCAATCCAACGTAGTTACCACCAACAAAGCTAGTCTAGTCTAGTCTACTAGTCGACTAGTCTAGTAGAAAGTTTTGTCCGGTTAAGATTGTTGTACCTTTAAAAAATGTAAATTTCATTTTCTTAGTAAAAAAATGCTTACTTCTGCCTATGAAAAAGGTTTTAAAATAAAACCGAAACGTCGGCAAGTCGAGTTTGATCTTTGAACCTAGAAAATTTGATCGAATCCCGATTAGATAACACACCTATGTATATATATGATCAAACCACAAAATGAAAAGGGAAAAAAAGACTCTGATTGGGTTTTTGACTCTGACGAAGTCAGAGTTGTAACGGTTGAAAGATCTTATTTTTTTTCCTATTTCATGTTGTGGTCTGATCATATATATATATATATATATAGAGAGAGAGAGAGAGAGAGAGAGAGGAGAGGAGAGAGTAGCAGTTTGCTTCTCAATGCGAGTACTTCGCACTTCTTCCCGATGACGACGGATATCGAAATATCGATGTTAGTTCTGTTGTGACTTTCTATGTTGTTTCCTATGTGTTAAAGTTCATATTTATATATAACCAGATTTCACATAAAAACGTGAAATAACAATCAATGGTCAAACCAAATATGAAATGGAAAAAAATACTAAGATCTTTCAACCGTAACAAGCAGTAACAGTAATTTATATTTTGTAGTAATTTAAAACTTTGTATAAAATGTTCTGAATAATATAAATTATAATACTGAGACTTCTTAAATGTCATATTTTAGACCAGCTATTCTCAAAGGGGTCCATGTGGACCCCCTGGGGGTCTATGGGACTTCATGGGGGGTCTATTGGGGGTCTATGGATGTCTCTTTAATAAAAAATAAATTTATAAATACAAAATAAAAGTAATAAAAATAAATGAATAAATAAAATGAACATAATAATAAATAAAATAATATTTATAAATGAATATTAAGGTATTCGTATTGTAATAAAAATAATAAGTAAATATAAACTAGATTTGGAGAGGAAGTGAGCATGAGTAATGAAAAAGTAAGTTTTAATAACTTATAAAGTATGTCCAATGTTTTGATTTGAGAGTTTAATTCCGAAATTTCATGTTTACACTTCCTACACACCTACAACGAAACAACAGGTAGTAAATAATAAGAACAAATCTATATTTCTTGTGTATTTTATATTTAAAATACACTTCCTTTTAAATTACTTTAAAGATGAATGGCTTTACTAGACAAAAGTTTTTTTTTTTTTTTAATTCAGATTTGTTTTATATTTTTTTTGTTTTCTTTTCAGGAAACATAGCCACTTTGAAGAAGTTGAAGACGATTAATCCTGACTTAAAACTAATGATAAGTGTTGGAGGAGCAAAGTTTGAATCTAACAAGTTTTCATCATTAGTTGCTTCAAAAAATAAAAGAGCTATATTTATTGAAAGTGTTATTTCATTTCTCAGGTGATTGTTTTGCATTTTTTTTATTTTTTTTTTTTTAAATGTTGATATTATTTTGTTTTTTTTTTAACATTATTCTAATTAATATCCAGAAATAATGAGCTAGATGGGATAGATATTGACTGGCAATATCCAACATTGAAGGGTGGAAATTCAGAAGACAGACAAAACTTCCCTACTTTATTACAGGTGTCAATTTGTTTCTACTTTCTATCGAAACTATATATATATATATATATATATAAAACTCAAAAATTGTTATTGACCTCTTCTATTCTATTCTATGTTTTGTTATTGAGGGCTAGGTTAAATAAAAGAAAATAAACTCCTTCCTAGGCCGACGTTTCGATGTATTTGTACATCATCTTCAGCGCTAAAATTAGAGTAAGAGCTATAATACATTTACCAAAACAGTGAGTTGTAGATTGTTTTGGTAAATGTATTATAGTTCTTACTCTAATTTTAGCCTTGAAGATGATGTACAAATACATCGAAACGTCGGCCTAGGAAGGAGTTTATTTTCTTTTATTTGACCTAGCTCTCAATAACAAAACATAGAATATATATATATAAATGATCAAACCACAATAAGAAATGGGAAAACAAGACTAAGATCTTTCAACCGTAACAAGCGGTCTTCGTCAGAGTCAAAAACCCAACTGAATTTCAGTCTTAAACTGAAAAATCTTAGTCTTGTTTTCCCATTTCTTATTGTGGTTTGATCATTGATTGTTATTTCACGTGTTTATGTGAAATCTTTTTATCGATATATATATATATATATATATATATATATAACAGTTCAAAATTGAAGATAGGGAGCACAGAAAGTAAAAGAAAAGAAAAGGTGCTTGGTCTCCCTTTCTCTTTCCTCCTGAAGACGGATTACCCGAAAATTTTAGTCTGTAAGTGTGTTTCTTTTACTTTCTGTGCTACCTACCTTCAATTTTGAACTGTTATTGTGTCCAGTTTGGACCATCTTTCCGTTTATCAAGTGAATATATATATATATATATATATAATATATATATATATATATATATATAATAATATAACAAACACTTTTTCTTCTTCTCGGAATTTGGTCAGGGTAAATATATGGAATCACCTTTTTGCCAACGTTTCGTCTTTATTTTAAGACATCCTCAGGGCTATAAACTAACAAAAAAAAACAATAAACAATGGACATTTGTCATTTCTACTTTAGAAATATCATAACAAATTGAAAAAACTTACTCAGAGACAAAGAAACAAACTTACTTGCAATGTAACAGAAGCTAGCCTTGAGTAAGTTTTTTCAATTTGTTATGATGTTTCTAAAGTAGAAATGACAAATGTCCATTGTTTATTGTTTTTTTGTTAGTTTATAGCCCTGAGGATGTCTTAAAATAAAGACGAAACGTTGGCAAAAAGGTGATTCCATATATTTACCCTGACCAAATTCCGAGAAGAACAAAAAATCCTTGTTTGTTAGTAATTTGTGGTCAAGAAAACAGTACCTTATATATATATATATATATATATATATATATATATATATATAATATAAAAAAAGAAAAATCGCAATAAACAAACACGTGAAGCAATTAATGAAATTAAACCACAAGGAAAAAAATGTGGTTTAATTTCATTAATTGCTTCACGTGTTTGTTTATTGTGATTTTTCTGCAAGAGCATTTTTTCTATTGTATTCTTTTGTTTCGTTGTGGTTTAATTTCATATATATATATATATATATATATATATATATATATATATATATATATATAATATATATATATATAAGACTAAGATCCCATTTGTCTTTGTCAACTAAGCAGTCTTCGTCAAGGTCAAAATCCCAACTGACAGTCAGTTGAGTTTTTGACTCTGACGAAGACAGCTTGTTACGGTTGAAAGATCTTAGTCTTGTTTTCCCATTTCTTATTGTGGTTTGATCATTGATTGTTATTTCACGTGTTTATGTGAAATCTTTATATATATATATATATTATTCATTTTTTTTTCAGGAGCTAAAAGCTGCCTTAGAACCAAACAAATTTCTTTTATCAGTAAAACTTCTTGGTATGAGATGGGTAGCAGATCCCGGTTATGATTTACCAAGAATTATTTCCAACGTGGATTTTGTAAACCTGAAAAGTTTTTCTTACCATAGTCACTTGGAAAAGAAAACTGGTGCAAATTCACCTCTGTTTTCAGCTGATGAGAGTAATGTGGTATGTCAAATTCTTCTCAACTATATTTTTAACTTTTTTTTTTAAACTATAATACCTTTTAAATTTATAAATAGTTGCATAAGTTTTAAATCCGAGGACAATAAAAGCTAACAATATAAAAAGCTAACATTAATGTACGCACGATTCTGCAGAAATTCTCCAAACCGTTTTATTATTTTTGATGAAAATATGTATGACATTAAGCCAACAGGAAAAGTTTTAGATAGCCAAATTTATTGTAAGCCAAAAAGTTTAACTTTACAGTCAAGATATAGTACTTTCTGTTTTTACCTATTGTTTTTTTAAATATTGGTTCTCTATGTTAATCAATGAAAGTTTTTTGACAGTAATTATGAATATATATCATTCATAAAAAAATTTGAAAGATGTTAGACTTTTTTCTCACACATATCTTATTGTGGTTTGAACATAGATTGTTATTTCACGTGTTTATTCTGAAATCTTGTTATATATATAAGATTACAAGATTTCGCATAAACACATGAAACAACAATAAATGATCTAACCACAAGCAAAGTACTATATATTTTAGTTATATGGATAAATAAAACATATTTACATAAAACTTCTGTATTTAAAAATAGAGAAAAGCTTATATACTTAAGTTTAAATGATTTATTGTATTACAAATTACAAAATAATCATTAAACTATAATTAAATTAATTTAACAATTAAATTTTCGTTTTAAAAATCTTCTTATAAGTTTTTACTATCAATAATAGGCAAGAGAAATATTGAATTAAGTTTTATTATAATTAAATTTATTTATATTAATTCTTGAATCTCGAGGATTGAACAATATAGTGAATAAATGAATTTGCCTACTCTCTGACAAGCGTTGTCTTTACCAAATTAGTTGAAGAAATATTCGCTAGATGCCACGTATGTATACTAGTGGAAGAAACTTAACTTTTTGGTGAGACTTATATATATTATATCTATGATTTCCAAAAATAAGTAAATACCACATAATGATTTATTGAACAACTAAAAAAAACAAAAACTTTTTACTCTGGTGTATTATATTTTATGGACGTGTATATGTATTGATAGTACATATTTTAAGTGAACTTTAAATATTATCCTTTTATTAAATGATATTTATTTTTACAATCAATGTGCTTTTCAGACCATTGATTATAATATATATAATCAATATATATATGAATTAAACACCACAATAAACAAATATAAATTAATTATAATGTTCTAAGGCCTTTCGTCACAACATCATCAGAGAGCTAAGTGACAACATCAACATCAAATGATAACATCATCCATTTAGCTCTCTGATGATGTTGTAACGAAAGGCCTTAGAGCATTGTAATTAATTTTAAACAACTTTCATGTATATAAATTACAAAGGAAAATAGTTTATGATACAAATACAACAGTTTGAACCTAAAAATGTTGGCAAAAGAAATTGAAAACTCACTTTTTAATACTTCGACCCTTTTAGGACAGTCATCATTAGGTCTCATCATAAGTTGAAGAGACTGCATCACCGTCTTATTGACTGGTGGTGGATCAATAACTGAATCTAATTGTTTCTTGTTTATTCTTCTGTTTGTGTCACTTTTTTGCTGAGACAACATTATATACACACATATAGAAAACCAGATTTCACAATAAACACGTGAAATAAAAAAGTGACTAAGGTCTTTCAACAAAAACAAACGATCTTCGTCAGAGTTCAAGTTTTTAAGCATTAGTTGGATTCTGACAAAGATCATTTGTTTTGGTTGAAAGATCTTAGTAATTTTTCTGATTTCTTACTGTGCTTTAGACGTTGATATATATATATATATATATATACTATAAAAACGGAAAGACGATCCAAATTGGACATACACAAGTTCAAAATCGAAAAAGAGTAACAAACAGAATAAAGAATAACACGAACTTACTAACTCAAATTTTTGGATAAAGGTTTTAAATAAAAACCGAAACGTTGGCAATGAGAAGAACTGACCGAGTCCTGATAAACTTTTATGTAGTTTATAAATATATATATATAGTTCACAAAGGAAAGAGAAAAACAGATAAAAACAAACACTAAAGACTCAATACGATATTTCGACATTCGTCGTCGTCGGGCAGAAGTATTCCCTTTGAGCACCTCAATATTATATATATATATATATATTTTTCTAAAAATTGTATGCCAATTTCATGCTTGGTTACCTTTTTAGAGAGTTTCTCTAATGTCCCACAGGCTCTTCTCAGTTGGTCGGGGAATAAAAAAATCAACTGGCACAAACTTTTCCTTTCATAAATATACATTCAGACACTATTTAATAACTAACTAAATATTATTTATTTAGTAATATGTATGTATAGAGAAAAAGAGAGTTATGAAATTATGGTTTTTAAATTATTGCACAAAATCTTACTTCATTCACTAAATATGTATTGTTTCAGGAATATACTTTAGAATATTTTACAGCAAGAAATATTGATGTATCAAAAATTTTACTTGGAATACAGACAGGTGGTAATAACTTTGAAGTGGACAGTGAAGAATATTTTGATAATGGTACATTCTTCGGGGTGCCTGCTTCCAAAGCGTTTTTAGGGACATTCACAGAACAAACAGGCAACGTTGGATATATTGATGTAATTACATCATTCTTTTTTCGTATGGAAATATAGTTATATAGCAGTTGGGTTTTTTGACTCTGACGAAGACCACTTGTTACGGTTGAAAGATCTTAGTCTTGTTTTTCCCATTTCTTATCGTGGTTTGATCATAATTCTTTTTATTAAACTGACATAAGTTAGTGTTAAATTTAAAACATTTTATTTTGTTTCATCAAATTTGAAATAATTATTGAAAAAATAATTTACAATTATTATAGGAATAATAAAAATGACATATTTTATATGTTGAAATGATTTGATCTTATTTTAATAGAAATTTAATAAAATTAGATCAACTTACAAATGATACAATTCATATAAAGGCAAGACTGGCAATACATCTATATAAATAAAAGACAGGCTTTATCTGTAAATTTCTTAGAACTATCTAATTTCAAGTTATCTTTGAGTTTTATACATTAGAGATGCCGAATAATCCACCCTTAGAAAAATTTCTGATAGCTTATTTATCTAAAAAGTTAGTCTGAAGCAAATTCAGCTACCTTATGTCATAGTAAGATGAAACTTTGATAGTAGATTTCTGAATGTCTAGCTTAAAAGCTGAGATCTGAATGGATTGGAAATTCAATGCATAAGCTAAAAGTTATGGACTTTTAAGCTGACTTTGGGTAGCTAAACAGATATACAGTTATATAGCTAAATACAAAATATACAGGCATTCTTGGTGCCTCATACTATATCAAGTAACTATTGTTAGTTAATTTTAATTTTGCTTGTGTTTATCATAATTTGCTCATTTAAAAAAATGAGTCCTACCTACTGGCGTATTAAATAATACGTATGCCTAGAATAAAAACAAATTTGAGATCATTATCTAGAGCTGCAAAACGTAAAAAAAAACTCCAGATCAAATGGCAGTTATTGGCTATACTAATAATGATATTTTCTATTATTCTATAATTTCTAACAATATTTTGGAACACCGTATATCATCTCTGAATTTTTGTAAAATACCTATCAAAGACGGGCATGTCACCTAGTTTGAAATAATTGAAAACAGATAAAAGATAACAACTTAAAAAAATTTGAATAATAGTTCCTTTATAATTGAGAAAGAATATATCTATATTTGGAGAATTGAGAACATTAAAATAAGCAAAAAAAACCTGAAAAACATCTGTTCATAATTTCAGAGTTATAAATAAGATCAATTTACAATTATTACAGTAATAATAAAACTGATATATTTTATGTCTTGAAATGTTTTATTTGAAATGATTTGTAACTTATTTTAGACGAAATTCAATAAAAATCGAATAACTTGTAAATGATATAATTCATTAAAAGTAATATGTACTTACAAATTTGTAGATTTGCTGGGAGATAAACGAAAATCCATGGACTGTTTTTTGGGATGAATCATCAAGAACTCCTTTTGCTATATTAGGAAAAAAATTTATGTCTTTTGATGATGAACAGAGCATCCAAGAAAAGGTATTTGTATTTGAAATGTGAATCACAATCTCTTTAAATCATATATGTTAACTATTAGTAATCGTCATGTATTTATTTTGGTTATAGGAAATGGATAGTATAGATAATATTAAACAAAAATTATATAGTTAAGCCTTTTACAAAACTATCTAATCATTAACAAATTATATTATTTTTTTTTCATTAAATAAGAAATCAACTTAATAAAATTTTTGCAAACTCACAGAAAGTTCTGGGAAGACAGAATTTTTAAGTTAGAATTAAAAAGAGTCGTTAAAGGAATAGCAGGCTTTACTATTTTTTTTTTATCCAGGTTTGGTCTAGTGTTAAACAATAAAACATCTTGAAGCCAACGTTTCTTCTATATCAAAAGACATATTTTGGGCTCAGTTTTCTTTTTTTTTTTTTAATAGAAAAATACCAAAACTCTGAAGATGTCTACAAACATAGACAAAACATTGTCTTAAAGGTTTTTTATTGTTTTACGCTGGTCCAAACTTTGATAAAGAAAAATGTTGATTATATGTGCTTGAGATAAGATAAGAGATAAATATTGCAAACTAAATATTTAAGTATGATTTTATTATTAATTGATTATTTAAAAAGCAGGTCATAACCATCATGGTAATAATTTTTAAATATTATCATTTAATATATTACTTTGCAATATTTCTTTCTTATCTATTACCACTTAAGAAATTTGAGTTAAATTGACATATACTATTAAATCAAAAATAAAGATTGTAGTCATAATCTTTAATGCAGTCAAAAGTAAAGTTTACTTTCAGAGTAAATTGTTTAAATTATTCCACCAATAATTCAAACTTTAAATACCTTCAATTCTGTGACGACTATTTATTTCCACGTATCCTATTTAATTAATTTTTAGTGCTTTATTTTAATAATGAAAAATTCAACTATTGATTAAAATAATTTATGCATACAATTTCCTTACAATTTCATTTCATACAGTTTTTTAAAAGAATTTTTCTAAATTGACCCCACTAATTTACTTTTAACATAGTTATTGTTCCAATAGTGAAAAATGTTAAATATTTTTCTTCTAACGTAGTGCAATCAGTTATTATGTGGTATTTACTCATTGTAGGGTAAAAAGCTAATGAAATGGTTTTCACATATAAGAATTTAATTGTTTAAATAACGCGTTTCGAACACGAAGTGTTAACAGACACTCACCCTTAGTTAATGCCTGAGGAAGAACACTACGTGTTCGAAACGCGTTATTTATACCATTAAATTTTTATATGTGGAGACCATTTCATCAGCTTTTTACCCTACAAATATTTTTCTATTTCCATTTACTACAACTTGAAATAACTGTGTTATTTTTTTTCTATATTTGTTTTAAAATAGACTAAAAAAAAGGAGTTGTTTTCTTTTTAGATGAAACTTGTCAATACCTTTGGATTGGGAGGAGCAATGGTTTATTCTTTGGATTCCGATGATTTCGTTGGACTTTGCTCAAATGAAACTTTTCCAATCAGTAATACAGTCAAACATTTGCTAGGAATTTCAGATCACTTTGAAACTTCTCTTTCTACTTATGAATATTCTTAACAAAAAAAAAATATATAAAATTGAAATGTTGACATTTTTATTTTATTAACTTTTATAATCAAATAACTGGGAATATAGTGTATTTATTATCAAAACTATTTCAGTAAACAAATTTTATTATTTACTTGTTTGATTACCTTTTCATACTCTTGAACTTATATTGTTGATACTGAACGATTTCGTAAAGATAATTCTATCCGCTGACTTTCATTGTACCATAATCATTAATTTATGGTAATAATATTTGTATAACCCAAGAATCGTGGATTGTTTTCAAGAGACCTTTAAAGATCATCACTTCTATCTTAGGTTATCTTTTGATAGTGTAACCTTCTTTGATCCAATTCTTTAATCATTTTGTTTTTCATATCCGTTCTCATTGGCAAAGATTCGGCTCTTCTTATCCCTTCTATTCTCGGTGTAAGCTATAGTTATCTCTTTCCCAAAACCACAAATTACTTCTTTTATTTTTTACACCGCCCTCTGGAAGAACCATAGTTCTGACTGAGAGATTTCTTCTTTTTTGTATAGTCAAAATACAACCATCTTACAGCAAACTTTCGTTTTTTTTCTGGACATCCTTAAACATTTATTGGCTTGTCTGTACTTTACGAGCCCCATCGTTTACAGAGACGGATCTTTACACAGAGGTTATAAGGGTTTCCCTACTCTCCAGTAGGGATTTTGGAGTAATTTCTTTTTCTTAAATAGCAACTCATCCTTATATTGCAGTAATGTTTATTTTAGTATACCTTTATTGAATCAATATAAGTTTAATTAGTTCTTGCTATATTCCTGATTTGGGAGAAGACTCCCAAATTAGATTTCTTTGAGTCTAATAAATAGACATTATTTACCTGGAATTATCAATTACAACAAAATCCATCCATGTTTACATTTTGAAATTATTAAAACAAATTAGTTTTATAAACATTCTGGCCATTGTTGATTTGTCAACTCTGGGCCTCGTAAACTACCTCTGTTCCCATTTCTTTTTATGTCTGAATAAGGTGTTTGGCTTTCACCTTATTATGGTCATAAATCTTTATACATTGTCATTGGCCATGACAAGGGCTTGAAAACCTTTCACAGCTAAACGTTTTACCTCATTCACTTTTTACCAATTTTCATTTTCGACTTTCTTGTGAAGCATTATCATTTCCATAATATAATGACACATTCTATCTATTGACCACAGATTCAACAATAAGTTAGCTCCTTCTTTAGCTAACTTATTTATAGCCAAATTTCTTTCTTTTGAAAACTGTCAAGTTCTTCTTCTTTTCTATATACTCTATATAGACGAAATCTTTTTTATCTGATATCACAGTGCACCTAAATTAGGTACTTCTACTAACCTTTCAAATCTTTTTGATCCTTTATTTGTTTTATACATAATACCTCCTTCACTGTTATAACCTTCCCTTCAAACGTTGTGATCACCTGTTCATGTAAAACCCAATTTTACCTTCATTACATGAGTTGTAGCATATTCATATAAACATCGATTCCGGAATCTTTTTCAACTAACTACTGTCTTTGCAATAGGCTGAATAATTGAAAAATTAAAATTCACTGAGCAGAGTTACCCCACTAAATTTTTCAATACCTGCTTTATACCTACTACTGTTAGTTAATCTTTTAGTATTATGAGAGATCGTATTACTACTTCTGTATCCCTTTTCACTAAATTTTCCCTCTGTGTTAAACAAGTTCAATAAATTCTTCAAGAACGATTATCCTCCACTTTCTTTTTTCATGGCAGTCAAGCAATTTTAAACCAGTTAAATATAGTTACTCCATCACAATTAACAAGTAACTCAAAAGATTTTCTAATGGAGTAGTTACATGGCTTCTCAGATCATGAATACAACCTAGTCTTAACTTAACCATTGAGTTTAATTTTAATTAGTTTCATATTTTTATTTTTCCAGTTTTTTTTTTAATTTTAGTAGTTTACTTTACTGCAAGTAAAGCATAGTAATCGTGAACAAATCTATTTACGTAATAAAACGTCCTCAAGTCGTTTTATTACGTTTTTAATTTACTATGATTAAAATATATTGATCGTAAAAAATTCGATCCCAAGATTTTGACGGTTTACATGTTTTGTGGACCTAAAAGTCATTTTGAAACGCTTTTTCGATTACATCTACGTTGATGTGTCTATCCAAAAGCTTGTGTACACGCTACAGTTCACAATCTTTGATGGATCAAATTAATATTTTACACAAAAATTGGAGTCATAGTGTAGATAGGCTCAATGGTTTGGGAGCAATTATGCATAATGAGAAAGTTGCCTTCTTTTTTTTTGGCCAAAATGTGTTTTTAGACAATATTTGTTTCCTCCCAAAGACTGTTAACTCTAGAGTTTGAAAATTTGACATTATCTTTAAATCTACAAAAGCAATAACTAAAAAAATCTTTAGATTGTTAAAACTTCAGGAATTTTTTTTTAACAAAATGTAAAAATGTTAACTTATCATTCAACCTGAAAGCTTGTGATAACGATACAAGCCATACCATTTGATGGGTCAAAATAAAATGATACTAAAAAATAGAGCATTATGTAGAGGATAGTCGAGTAATTGTTTTCAAAATTGCATTAACTAAAAGAGGATTAGGGTCAATTTAATGTTTTCAGAAAATGTTTCTTTGACGCCAACTGCTCATGAAATTTTGCCAGAAAATTAACAATTTATAAAGAAAAATTCGTGAAGTTTCAATTGCCGCAAGAAACAATAAGTTATAAAAACTGAATATTTATCAGGGACTAATGGATCACCTGTTATACTTGTCGGGCTTAGAAATTTTTTAAAAGAATGGACTGTAATAATATTGATATTTAGAGGTTTAACGAAAAAGTTTGTCATCTTTAATAAAATTCTAACTTGTAAACAAATCCTTTGTTTTTCATAGTATGATGGATTTTGTCTAAAAAAAAATGCTCTAATCAATCCATATGATGGACCATTCATGAAAAACTTAATATCAGGAGTAGATAGAACATTTGGTGTTATAGGCATTTGTGATTGGTGGAGATAAGTGTGTTCTGTGAAGCGGAGAATTTACTGTCTGATAAACGATACAAGATTCTTTATTTTAATTAAAATAAATCACTTGGTTTTATAATTATAAAACCTAATGAAATTATTAGGATTCATCAGTAAAATAAATTACGTTTGGTGTCACGTATTCATTTTAAGTAAAGAACATTAAAAAAAAAAAAAATTACAAAAGTTAAACTTCAGTAATAATATAATGTTCTTCATATAACCGTAACTTCAATATCAAACAAAATAATTTATTGTGTAGTTATTGAAATCAATATAAGTTATATTCATTGTTAGAACGATACTTAATAACAACTAATCTACTTTATATGATCAATTATATATCATTTTTTCCTAGACATCTACATGCAGCCGGAGTTTATAAAACTTACTTATCTGATCCTAAATCAATATATGCACATGATGTTATACCACTGTAGCACAAAGCACATATATGACTAATATATGTGATATTCTACTGATTTGAACAGGAAGTTCAATTTCAATCATTTCCATAGAAATGCTTGGAGCTAATGAAAGTTTCTATAATGAATGGACATAGTTATAAAAGCAAAAGAAAAAATCAATTGGTTGTCAAGAGGTTTAATATTAAGTTTACTTATACTAAAGTTGAGTGTAGACTTCTCCAGATTTTGATTAAAAAAGGGAAAGAAACAATAAGTTTCCACTCAACAAAATCTTCCACAAAAAAGGAATTTACCAAACGACGACGCGTTTCGAACACTTATTGTTCATCATCAGGTTACATTTGTCTCAGTAAGATGATATACTAAGACTGTTTAAGGAGTGAAATGACACTGACTCCTTGTGTGTGAAGGTTTAGTGTTTCTTTAGCTTTCTAATCAAGAGTAAACACACAATAACTACTTGCACAGCTGGTGAGTTAATAGAATTTTTTTTCCTCCAAAATTACTGCTTTAATGAATAATGTAAATGAACTAAATTAATTATCTTATTAAACGTATTATTATTTCTTTGTTGTTTACAAACAGAACTGTTTGAAATGATAATAATTAACTATGTAAACGTTACTGTATACATTTGCAACATACTGAAGATTAATTTAAAATATTACTCAGCAAATGACTAGTCTTAATTATTAGTCATCGTGATTCATTTCATTTTTTACAAGGCTGTGATAATGATTACATTTTTGTTAAAATTAGCGAAGTAGGGATAACTGCATTAAAACGAAACATTGAATTAAATAGCTTGTCAATTAATTTAATAATATATTTCCTTTTAGCAAAGTTGAGTGCACACCAGCATAAATATGAAACATATTATCGACCGACCTGCAAAGTCAATTACTAAATTCCACTAATACATATATTATTTCCATTTTTCATCTTCCATTATAAAATTATCTATTTAAAAACGTTTATTTAAAAGTAATATTAATTATATAGAATAATTTTTTGTTGAATACAACTCACCTAAATTCCTAGATCTGTATTTAGTTTATGATAATTTCCTGCCAATTTTGTATACACTGGCTTAATTAAGAGCCAAATCTCTTTTATATTGTTTCAAATCAACATGGCACCATTCGTTTTTTATAACTGTAAGCGTCAGTTTTTTTAATCGGAGTTTAGAAAAAAATTGTTATACATAGTAGTTTAAAAGTAATTTCATTAATTAGATTACAAGTCATGCTCACGTGTGAAATCATTTTCGGGTTCGTATAAGTGTTTGAAAAGAAAGAAGAAAAGAAAAAAGAAATCTATACTTCAAAAAGAAAGTTAGTATACAATTTAAGATTAAATTTTATTTGTTTACCACATTGCGTTAAATTATAACTATTAAATGATGACAAACAGAAGTAGAATGAGATATAATACACTAAATTATAGTAACACAAAAAAATGAAGTCACCTTTACTAATTAGGTTAAGAATTATTTTTATTTAAATAATGCCACTGAAACTTTCAAAACTCACTCATTTAAATTAATATACAATTGAAGTGTAATTAAAAAAAGTTATTCTTACAACAAATAATGTAATGTACCTTCATTTAATTATTTCTAACTATTTTGGATAATTAACTTTCTACTAATTAATTTTCTACTACTTTCTACTAATTAACTTTCTGTATATTAGTATATTATTTTTGTATATAGATGCATTTCAAATATAGTCGTTTAATATTATAAAAAAGTGTAAACATGTTTTTATAAAATATTGGTGTATAATATAAATATATTATTTAAATTGAGGCGACATATAAGAAAGTAGGAAGTAATCCAGATTAAATGTGGTTTAATTAAAAACAGTTTAATTAATCTGTTGTTCAGGTTTTCTAAACCATATATTAGGATTGACCAAGGGATTCTGACCTTGTTATATGCATAATAATGACCAAAGTAATGTATTTTGGTCATTGAAATTGATTATGACTATGTTTCTTGTAGGTTAGGAAGAGGTAAGTCATGAGAAATGTCACATATAATATAAACGGTGGAGGATTAAGTCTATGTGACAGGTAGTTACTGTTCAATTAGATATTTAATTTGTCTAATGTATAATGGTAATCAATTAGTATTCTGTGTTCGGTTGTAAGCAGTAATTAATTAACTTTAAATAAATGATCCAGAACTAATTATTCAAACTTTACAATTATTATTTCAGAATATATAGTACAGAAGGAAAGTATACTTTCCTATAGAAGATATACTTTCCTTTTGTATATTAAGCAAATACAAAAAAATAGTACTGTTGAATTATAACAGTATTCAATTCACTGATTATAAAAAAATATTAATTCTAGTCGAAATAAGTTCTTAATAATTGAAATGTTATAAATGTAGGTAAAGGAAAAATAAAATCAAATTTCATTGCACATTTTTTTTTATCCAGTAACATATAAGAAAAAAAACATATATATACATCCAAAAAGGAAAACATTTTTTTCTTCTTGCCATAAAAAATATAACATTTAATCGTTTTTGAAATTTACATATGCGAGACACAACAAGTCAAAAATGAGAAACATGGATTTGCTATAGGCTATATGTTATTATTACTAAGCTGAGATCTGAATGATGTATAACCATACTGTAAAAAAAAATTATTTTTTTTTAGTTATTTATACAAAAAAAATATGTAAGCAATGCTTTATTAAGTACAATAAAGATTAAGTCTTAAATAAAAAAATATCAGCATTTTATTTTTGATATTCAACAAAGTAGTATAAAAATGTTTATGTTAAATTATAAAAATTATCCAATCATTCTCTGAATTAATTAAAAATTAGAATTATCTTGTTGAAAGACCTTAGTTTCAGTTCAGAATTTTTGAAAATAATGAATACATTTTATTTGTTTATTTTGATTAGATATATTCAATATAAAGCAGTCAGTAAGGATGACTAAACAAATATAAAACACAGATAAACACCGATTAAGACTGAAATGCAATACGTATTTCATATGGAATATATATGTATGTAATGAGTGTAAGTCTCTTGCAATATGTATGTGCTCTTTTTTTTGTATTTGAATATAAATAAATATATATTAAAAACAGAAATGAAAACAAACAATACACTGTAGCTTACTTTCAATAGTCTTAATGATTATTATGAGGGGAAATACTACGAAAATACAATCAGTCAACCTCTTCTTATTCATATATCAATATCAATATCAATATCATATCAATGATCAAACCACAATAAGAAATGGGAAAACAAGACTAAGATCTTTCAACCGTAACAAGCGGTCTTCGTCAGAGTCAAAAACCCAACTGAACTTGAAAACCCATTGAAAGATCTTAGTCTTGTTTTCCCATTTTTTATTGTGGTTTGATCATTGATTGTTGTTTCACGTGTTTATGTGAAATCTTTATATATATATATATATATATATATAAAGTTTACTGTAGCTAAAAAAACTATAGAGAATTAAAAACACACTTACAGTCTGTGATTATTCGGTTTGATTCGTCATCAGGAGAGATAAGAGAGTTGTCCTTCTTATCCCTCCTGATTACAAGTGTCAAACCAAAAATTATAGACTGTAAGTGGGTCTTTTTAATTTCTCTATAGTTTATTTATCTACAGTGAAGTTTCGGATCGTTTTTTCAACGTAAAAGTATATATATATATATATATTTTTTTTTTTTGTTAAAAATTAGACCATATTTAGCTGAAACTTGCTTTTTCATAAGTTTCTCGAGTTTCCGGAATAACGATCTTGTTACTGTATCCACAGAATTTAATAAGTTACCAATCGACATGGTAAATGAACACATGTTTCTACTGTCCTCAGCCATTATCAAGTAATATAATGATCATTGATATTAATTTTGTTAATACGTAATTTTAATTTCTTTTTTTGTTGAAGATGGTGGATGTAACACCGAAACATGTCCAATAAGAATTCAAACAAATATGGTGATTTAATTTTTAAGTTGAACCCAGAAATGAAGAAAAGATTTCGAAATTTGGAAAAATATTCGGCCAAGTTAAAACAAGTGGAATCAGACATAAATGTTTTAAATACACACACACACACACACACACACACACAATATATATATATATATATATATATATATATATATATATATGAATTAAATACCACAATAAACAAATATATATTAATTAAAATGCTCAACTTGTTATTATATTTTTTGGTTCTTTCATTTAGCTCTCTGATGATGTTGTAACGAAAGGCCTTAGAGCATTTTAATTAATATATATTTTTTTATTGTGGTATTTAATTCATATATTATATCAAGAGTTATTGTTGATTATTAATATATATATGCGTTTAAAAAATGAATGTCCAATTTCACATTATTTAATTTGTTAGAAAATGTTTCTAATTTTCTAAAACTATATATATATATATATATATATATATATATATATAATATATATATATACATTTGTGTATTTTGGGAGCAGACCTTCAATCAAACATGTTTTATTAAAAATTATGCCAATTTTAACTTTTGTTCTTTTCCGAGTTAATTTTTCAAGTTTTCTCACTATGGATTTCCACCTTTCTGGTAAAAAATAAAGTAATTCACCAAAAGATTTATTCTTGACTTCCATTTTATTAACTAACAAGTTTTAACTATAACAAACAAATTAACCTTACATACAAATTACATACGACGTTTCGGTCAGCTCTGACCATCTTCAGGCACTAATAACAATTCATAACAGAACTCAAATACAAAAATAAGAACTATCTAAATTATTAACACAATTATTAACATCCTAACAGAATAAGAAATATTTACATGAATTGAGTGGGAGGTTATACAGGTTATAACGGTCCTCAGGGTTGCTATTAATTAAAAGTACTAACGAATTTGAAAATAATCAGGGATTGAACTTAATATTATCCTACGTTCCTGCATGCAGTTTTAATATTCTTGAGAAGCTCGTGGTCTGGTTGTTCAGGTTCGGCTTCTTTTCTCTTATGCACAGCGCTTCCAGAATGTGTAGCCTTCTCAGGTCATTTTCTTGATAAAGTAATGTGATATTTTTATTCAATTCTTCCCTGGTTAGCTTGAGGCTATGGGTGCTCTGCGTATGTTCTTTCGGGGCACCTGCAGTCAGGTGCATTGTTAATCTCCTGGATAATGTTGTTGCTGTAGAACCAATGTAGCATGATTTAAGGAACTCACAGTTTCCTATGGTACAATTGTATTGGTATACCACATTGGTCTTTTGCAAGAGTGGTTTTTGCAGTAAATTATTCTTGACTATTAAGTGTGTTGTGCAAAAACTTCTATAGTAAATTCTAATCTTCAGTTGGTCTCCAGAATTGTTGCACTTCGTATTGTTTTTAATAATGGTCTTCAGTATTCTTTCATCGGTTTTGTAATGATTGGAAAATTGGTTTCTATAGTAGACCGTTTGTATTGTACCTTGGGTGTGTGGCTGGTCCTTCGGGTGTTTGAATCTGGAAATATATTTGTGTAAGAGATTGTCAAAGTACCTATTGCTGTATCCATTGTTAATTAAAACTTGTTTTATCCTTTCTATTGCAATATTAAAAAGAAACCAATTTGAAGAAGTTTTGAAAGCTCGATGTATGAGTGCTCGTACTGTTCCATCTTTATACCTGTTAGGGCATTCACTCCGAGCGTTCAAATAGATTCCACCTTTTGTAGGTTTTACGTAAACTGATGTTGTATAGTGATCAATGTTTTCATTAATAGTGACATCCAGGAAGTTGATTGTTTTTTCCGTACAGAGTTCTATTGTGAACTTGAGGACAGAGATTGCTTCGAATGCATTTCTTAAGGTGTCGATGTGTTCTAAATTTGTGGCCACAATAAAACAGTCGTCGACATATCTACAATACATGTTTGGTTTGCTTATCGATTCTTGTGCAAGCACTAAATTCTCAATATGGCACATATAGAAGTTGGCGAAAGTAACACCTAATGGTGAGCCCATTGCCACTCCATCAATTTGATAATACAAAGTACCATCTATATGGTTGAATGGATTTTTGGTCGTACAGGATCGCAACAGATTTTCCAAGGTGATTCTTTTGAACGGGGGAGGGGGTAGGCTGGGGTGATTATAGGCAGATTCACATATGATACTGATAGTCTCTTCAACCGGCACATTAGTAAACAAGGATTCCACGTCCAATGAAGCCATTGTTCCTTGAGGTTTAGTTACACGCAAAATTTCTAAGAATTCATCTGTTGACCTAAGTAGATATTTGGCTGGCAGATATGGAGTTATGATATTATTCAACGTTTTAGCTGTATTGTAAGTGGGTGTGCATACCTGAGAAATGATGGGTCTTAAGGGGTTACCTGTCTTGTGATTTTTCACGTTTCCGTAGATGTAACCTGGGTTGAACTCACCTATTACAGGTTTTAGAACTTGTTCACCACTGTCCTTATTGGCTTCCTTAATTAGTTTATTCAATTCTATTTTTAATTTGCTGGTTGGATTTTTTGATATTTTTTTAAACTTGCTACTGTCTTGTAGTATAACATCCAACTTTTGCTTGTATTCTGATCTGTCCATTATAATGAATTGGTTAGCTTTATCAGCTTTTCTTATGATTATTTCTTGATTGTTTCTCAGCCGTTTAGCAGCTTCTTTGAGGTTCTTCGTAAGTATCAAACTGTTGCCGAAATCTCTTGTCTTGGATGCTTCAAATTTCAGTTGATCTTGTAAATCGGGATTAATGGTAATAAAGTTTTGGTCTTGAAGTTTCAATAATGAATCATATAATAACTCAAGCTCTGTCCTTTTTTTCAATTTGTCAAATTTACTTTTAATGCCCTAACAAATTTAGGAGTGAATGCCCTAACAGGTATAAAGATGGAACAGTACGAGCACTCATACATCGAGCTTTCAAAACTTCTTCAAATTGGTTTCTTTTTAATATTGCAATAGAAAGGATAAAACAAGTTTTAATTAACAATGGATACAGCAATAGGTACTTTGACAATCTCTTACACAAATATATTTCCAGATTCAAACACCCGAAGGACCAGCCACACACCCAAGGTACAATACAAACGGTCTACTATAGAAACCAATTTTCCAATCATTACAAAACCGATGAAAGAATACTGAAGACCATTATTAAAAACAATACGAAGTGCAACAATTCTGGAGACCAACTGAAGATTAGAATTTACTATAGAAGTTTTTGCACAACACACTTAATAGTCAAGAATAATTTACTGCAAAAACCACTCTTGCAAAAGACCAATGTGGTATACCAATACAATTGTACCATAGGAAACTGTGAGTTCCTTAAATCATGCTACATTGGTTCTACAGCAACAACATTATCCAGGAGATTAACAATGCACCTGACTGCAGGTGCCCCGAAAGAACATACGCAGAGCACCCATAGCCTCAAGCTAACCAGGGAAGAATTGAATAAAAATATCACATTACTTTATCAAGAAAATGACCTGAGAAGGCTACACATTCTGGAAGCGCTGTGCATAAGAGAAAAGAAGCCGAACCTGAACAACCAGACCACGAGCTTCTCAAGAATATTAAAACTGCATGCAGGAACGTAGGATAATATTAAGTTCAATCCCTGATTATTTTCAAATTCGTTAGTACTTTTAATTAATAGCAACCCTGAGGACCGTTATAACCTGTATAACCTCCCACTCAATTCATGTAAATATTTCTTATTCTGTTAGGATGTTAATAATTGTGTTAATAATTTAGATAGTTCTTATTTTTGTATTTGAGTTCTGTTATGAATTGTTATTAGTGCCTGAAGATGGTCAGAGCTGACCGAAACGTCGTATGTAATTTGTATGTAAGGTTAATTTGTTTGTTATAGTTAAAACTTGTTAGTTAATAAAATGGAAGTCAAGAATAAATCTTTTGGTGAATTACTTTATTTTTTACCAGAAAGGTGGAAATCCATAGTGAGAAAACTTGAAAAATTAACTCGGAAAAGAACAAAAGTTAAAATTGGCATAATTTTTAATAAAATATATATATATATATATATATATCAATGATCAAACCACAATATGGAATGGGAAAAACAAGGCTGAGATCTTTCAACTGTAACAAGCGTTCTTCGTCAGAGTCAAAAACCCAACTGAAACACTAGGTGCAGAAAACATCTGGTGAGGGGTTTGAGAAGAGTGGTATTTTAAAAGGGTGAAAGTGCAGGAAAGGACAAATGTCCAGAAAAGGATGTTTGGAGAAACAAAGGAGTACAATGAGAAAGAGTAAAAAACTATCCGCTAGCTGTCAACCCTCTTAGAAGAGGCTATTGTCCTCTTGTGGTTTGAGGTTTGATCATTGATTGTTATTTCACGTGTATATGTGAAATCTTTATATATATAAATATTGATAAAAGTATCGACCGTGAAATAGAAACAAAACTAAAGTTTATCAGGACTCAGTCAGTTCTTCAGGTTCAAATTAAACTCTCATTGCCAACGTTTCGGTTTTTATTTAAAACCTTTTTCATATGCCTACAAAACAGAGGAAATATAAGAAATAATACAATTATTCAAAAATCAAACATACATTAAAAAAGCAATAAGTTACAAATAAGAAATGAATAAGTTATTTCTTATTTGTAACTAATTGCTCTTTTTATGTATGTTTGATTTGAAAAAGATCTTTGTTATGTTTGAAAGATTAAAATATTTCTTATATTTCCTCTGTTTTGTAGGCCAATGAAAATGGTTTAAGATAAAAATCGAAACGTTGGCAATGAGAGTTTAATTTGAATCTGAAGAACTGACCGAGTCCTGATAAACTTTAATTTTGTATATATATATATAGAAAGAAACTTTACGTGATCATATCACGTCATATTATACTGAAAGAACCACAAAATATTCTGCTATATTTCAACTCATGTTTCTTGTGATCAATAGTAAAAGCGTCCCAAAGGATGTCGGGCAAAAATATTTAGGATTGTATTGACTTAAAAACGGTATTACATTAAGAGGCCACATATGCGTCGATGACATTAGAAAAGAGTCTAAAATAGACAAACTTTTATTTTTCTACCCATTAACCATTAATAAATAAATTTACCTCTTAACGTCGGCTATTATTCAAATTTATTATTCCTCACCTTTCGAAAATTTGTTATCTTATTAGTTATGATTCTTACTATTACTGTTTAAGTTTTATCTAAATAAAAAAAAATACTATGTACTTCATTTTTGAAACAGATTCAATCAACTGAAGATGCACTTAGGCAATCAATTATATTCTTGATAATCTCATCAAAAAAAAAAAAGATTTTGATTACAATAGTGAATCAATCAATAATAAAAACTACTGAAAAAGAGTCCACAGCTTGAAAAACTTTCTAGTATAATATTAAATTATTTCGTTTTAATGAAATGGTAAGAAATTTGGTATCAAGAAAGTATTTCTTTATAGTCATAGAGCTTAGACAAAAAAAGTTGTTTGTTAAAACTAATTAAATTAATTATTAAAAATTAAAACGATAAAATTATAAAATTATGATTAAAATTAAAAAATATTACATTTAATTAAAAAATAATTAAAATGAAATTTAATAAAAGTAAACTATTAAGTTTTGTAAATATGATTATAAATAAATATAAATCATAACAGAAAAAGATCTTTTTTATTAATTATGAAGCGAAAACATTAAGTTGATGTTACCGGAAAGTTCTAATTTAAACAAGTATATTTCAAAACAAGTTTAATGATCCACGGTACATTAATTACTATTGGATTTCAATAGAAGTAAGATTGTATTGAGAGTTTTATGTTGAAGATTAAATCGTCAATTGAAAATTGATAATCAAGAAAATAAAACCAGTTTATATGGAAATAATGACTGATGGAAAAACATTTCAAATTAAATTAAACTGTTTGATATCCACAAATAAAATATAATAAGTGCAAAATCAATAGTGAAGTAGTCTTTATTCTCTAATTTGTACTGTTAGTTCCAGAATGGTATTCATTATTTCATTATATAAATGATGTAATACTTAATCATTTTTTAAAGAAATCAGTTTATTGGAGATTAAAAATTAAAGAATAATATTCTCTCAGTGTTAAAGGTAATTAAGTAGTTCTTTTTTTAATTTACAACTAAAGGAATGAATATTAGCCTCCTGTTTAGTATTTAAATTAGAAAAAAAATGGCCTTTTAATAATAATTAATTCATAATTAATAATTTAATAAGAAATTCAGTTTTTCTTTTTAAAATACTTTAGTATGTGATATACTTTGAACTATTCGTTTGTAAATGATATGAAACTAGTTATTATTATTCTGAGGTAAAATGGATAAACAAACAAAAGTCTCCACACAAATGAAGTTTTATTCAACAACAACAACGCGTTTTGAACACTTTGTGTTCATCATTAGGAAGACACCAAAGGATGTGGTGCTGAAGGGTTGGTCCAGTGAAAGCAACTAGAATTAGTAAATATCACACAATTACGGATTGCACAACTAATGATTTAGTTATTATTATCAGTAATTAATAATTAATTACCCTAATTAATTCTTAGGAAAAGGAATACATTTATATTTTTCTTCCATTATTAATAATTTGTTAGTTATACTTATAATTATAACTTCATTATAGTGATGATATCGTATTTATAAATCGTATCGTTTTTTTTTTCATGATGGCTGTTTAAAAAGCAGACTTGTTTTTATTGTGTTTGTTTGGAATGACTCGTTGATAACTTGCATTAAATTTTTTCTAAACAAAGGTCGATTCAACAGAAGGTTGTTCTTAGTGTTGATATTAGTTCATCAAAGAAGTAAGCTTAAAAACATAACAAATTTTATGAAAAAAACCCTTTTTTGAGATTACAAAATTTATATCTTATCTTTTTATGCTAAGCAGATGTGACCTGAAGAAGAATAATACCGTTCTGAAACGTGTAGTATTGATAAAAATTCATATAAACGAAGAATATTTATATGGATATTAACAGATTGCAATTTATAGATACTTGTTATGTGGTTAAATATATTGTATATGTGAATAAAACAGTTTTGAATGAATATAAAAAGTAAGGATTAGTTGTTTTTATTGAACTCTTATCTGTTGCTTGTATAAATGAAACTGTTGTAGGTGCCATATTTCAACAACTTGAAAATGTGTCATAACCAGAAAAATGTGTGGGTTGTATTTCTTAGCATAAATGTTTTAAAAATCAAAAATAAAATTCAAGGTTACTAAAAGTTAATCTTGATTTAATAAATATTAAAAATATATAAATTTTAAAAAAGATTTAATTAATTCAGAGAATTCATGGAAAATTTTTATTTATCATAATTTATAACAAAAATATATAAACATATATAATTGTTTATGGATCCTAACATCGATTTTAATATTTGCACAACATATCTAAACAGTAAAGCTAAAAATGGCAACATTTAACAAAAAAATAATAAATAAAAATAATTGTAATATGTTAAAACACTTGTGGACAGAGATACATCACAAGGTAGCCACTGCTAAACGAAGGGGGTAAAATTGATTAAAAAATAAAAAAAAAATCTCTATTGCCTACAGTATACGAGAATTTTTAATAAAAAAATACAAGAGCTGCTCCATAGAACAAAATGTACACATTTATTGTATATACAATTATTAAAAGATATTTCTTTCAACATGAATACACTAAAACATATTTACTCTCTCAAAGATACTTTTCCATCTATTCTATAAATTGAATGATTAAAACAATTATATACAAAAACATCTCAGTGATAAATGAATATTTATTAACTTAACCATTTTGTTAAGAACGGCTTTAAAATAGTTTCTAAATTATTACAAAATATATTCACAATTTATTCCTGTAATCGTTTCCCCAAAAACTGGATGACAGAACACCATTAAATTTTTTGAAAATACCGTTTTAAAAAGTTATTTTTTTTCTTTTTTTTTGTACGAAAATTATTGATATGCAATAAAATAATTAATCCGCACAAAAAAAAAATTGTTCTATTTATTGTAGATTTTAATCACAGTTCAAAATTTTATGGATTTTTTTAATTATCGATTTTTTCTTTTTTTTTTTTGATCTCGTTCGATGATAAAAAAGAAAATTATTTTTCTCCTCTTTAAATCTAAAACTTTCGGCGTAGTTCTAAAGTGAGAACTCTTAATTAATTAATTAATTTGATAATATATTTTTAGTTAACGAAAGTCAATTAAAGAGTAATTTTTTTTGTTTAAATTATCATTTAGGTTCTTTTTAGAAAAATATTGCCAAAAAATGTATTTTAAACTAAAAGAAATAAAAGCACTCCTCTGTTTACGATTACTCGTTCATCGTATAAGCAAATCACTTACATCTCCTATTCACAGTGGGAATTTGAAAGGAATTTTCAGAGCCTTGTTCTCATTAACCATTATTAATAATAATGGATAATAATTATTAATATTATTATTACAATTAAATATTTATACGTAATTAAAATTAAAGACTAGAAAATAATATATTACAAAATCATTATGTACAAAAGACAGGTTGGGTTTGTATACTTTATTCCTTATATTAGGTAAATAAAAAATATTTTATATCTTATATTTGTAAACAAAAAAAAAACAACAACAAGAAAATAAATGAGGTACACTCGCATACAAGGAATGACAAGTCATGGACAGAATTTTCAGTTCTTTTATATTTTATGGCAATAATTTTTTCAACATTTCAAAAGTAATTTTTGAAAAAAATATTTAAATATTTGGTAAAATATTTTTGATTTCTCATTTCATGGAAAGAGAATAACACATGTTTAAATATTATTGGAAATTTAAATCATTATATCTCCCACATCTTTCAACAAGAGGAGGAACATGTTTATTTTCAAAACTTTATACTTAGGTTAATTTTTTAAGATGGATTTGTTGGAACTGCAGTCCAAAGTGCCAAAAATACTATTTATGAAGCTTAATTATACTAATAATATTTGATAAATTAAATACTCTTTATACCATAACAAAAGTTTTAATAGTATAAATATTATGGGGAAAAAGGAAAAAAATGGAAATATTTTTTTTTTAATTTTTAAATGGATAATCACTTAATTATATATTGTTTTATTATAAAATTAAATTAAGTTATCGAAATATTTTTCTTCTTTTTATGGAAATAAGTAAATTTATATTGTTTTCATAAAAACGTGCTAACAATAAATTTTATTAATTTAAGAATTTGATTTAACTAAACAGAAAAATACTATGATTCTTGTTTCAGTAAGAATTTCTTAATTAGTATAATAAAATGAAATATATGAGAATACAGTCTTATCAATTTCAATAATTAGAGATATAAACAATTATTTATAGTTTGATTTGTGTGAATATTTTATTAACCTGATGTTTTATTGTGTTTTATAATTCGAGAAAAAATAAAAAATTGTTATTTTTTTTTACAAAAAACAATGTCTGAATTTCATATATATTTTAGATATTGTATTTACGACTTATTTATTTCTACGTATTAATTTTACTTAAATTCACAAAAATATATATATATAAATAGAATTTTCAAAGGAACACACAGAAAAGAAATCACTGAAACTCACTACTGTATTTCGATGTCCTCGACGTTTGGAATAGATGTGAATCACTCCAAAGGCTGATAACTTTAAGAGGGATTCATATCTATTGCTGACGACGTGGACATCAAAATATAGTAGTGAGTTTCAGTAATTTCTTTTCTGTGTGTTCTTTTAAAAAATCTAGTTTATTCAGTTTGAAGAATCGTTTCATCTAATATATATATATATATATATATATATGTATATATACCATGATAAACGAAAAACGGTCCGGCAGGACAGATTACATTTAAAATAAACTGTGACACATAGACAGAAACATAACAAAGACTCACTTTTCAATACTTCGACCGTAATGGGGTCAAAATATTGAAAAGTGAGTCTTTGTTATGTTTCGGTCTATGTGTCACAGTTTATTTTAAGTGTATATATATATATATATCAGTTGAAAATGAAAGAAGAGTAACACGCAGAATAAGGAAATACACTTACAAACTGAATTTTCGGGCAATCCGTCAACAAAAGAAGAGAGAGGGAGAGAGTACGTCAAGCACGTTGTAGACGCAACGGCAAGTAACGTGTTATTTGCTGTTGCGTCTACAACGTGCTTAGTTTCCATATCTCTTTTTTCCTGAAGACGGATTGCCCGAAAACTTCAGTTTGTAAATGTGATTCTTTATTCTGTGTGTTACTCTTTTTTCGATTTTGAACTCATATTGTGTTCAGTTTGGGTCCTTCCCAATTATATATATATAAATGAAAAAAGACAACATATAGAAGAAGGGAGAAAACTTACTGGATCGATATTTCGAACTGAAGTTCGTCATCAGGGAGAGAGTAGAAGGGAAGAAGAAGAGGTACGTGCGTTCACTTGTACCGGCAGAGAGCGCTGCGTACAAGTGAACGCACGTACCTCTTCTTCTTCCCTTCTACTCTCTCCCTGACGACGAACTTCAGTTCGAAATATTAATCCAGTAAGTTTTCTCCCTTCTTCTATATGTTGTCTTTTTTCATTTATATATCTGTCCGGTTTGGACCGTTTTAACATTTCAATTATATATATATATAATTATATAATATATATAATATATATAATATAATATATAATATTTGAAAAAAACTCTATAATGGTTCGCAATGTTTGACAATTTTAAAAAGTAATAGATGGTTATTCATTTTGATTTATTTATTTGTGGAATATCTAGTTAATATTATTTATTTTTAAAAAAAAATTTGTATTGAAGAAATATTTATGTGTATCAGAGTATTGTGTTTGTGGGAATTTATATGAAACGGAAAGTATAATTAATCGCGAAAACATATATAATGCTTGAAATCCATAGAAATGACTGTTGCTCCTGATTAAGGATTTAATGTTAAAACTTTTTTACTTGCAAGTAGTGACTTTAATGGTTTAAAGGGTATAAAATAATCTATTAATAGTGAAGGTAGTCATTCATAACTAGATGTGGATCTGGAGCAAATTATTATTTCCTTATTTTTTTGTATAATATGAATTGGTATATAATAGGTATAATAATGTTCAATAGAACGTTTTTCTTTTTTCGACAACTAAGTTGACTTATTTCATGAACATTTAAGTGTACTTCATTGATTTCCAATAAAATTTTGTTTGATGTTAAGCTGGTGTTGAGGGATATTTGTGGAAAGCGTTGAAGAGACGCGATTTGATCTAGGGGTGAGTGTTGGTTGTGGGGGTGGTGGGGGCGGATTAGGCGGGAGAGAGGCAGGCGGGGCGTCACGCAGGGGGCGGCGGAGGCGGCAGGAGTGTGGGGGAGGCGGCAGGGGTGGCCAGGCTTTCGGAAGACTCAGAGCCGTCCATGGAGGAACAGCCGTCATCGGCACTGCTCAGCCCGCCGACAGGCTTCGGTCCAGGGCTGGGTACGGCTGGACTGGCCGCGCCACCACCTGTAACAGGCCCAGTCGCCTTCTCTGCCTCGCTTGCTGCGTCGTGTTTCTTCCATTTCGTTCTTCGGTTTTGGAACCAGATCTTCACCTACGCAGACACAACCAAGCTTATTTGACAATGCCCAATACAAGAAAGAATAACCTAACATACAAAAAGATATAGTCAGCTTCCCAGTAGCGATTGGAGGACTGGGACCTGTTTTGATACTAAGGCGTGTACCCAGCTTTTCAGCCATGTCACGAATAATAGCAGAACAGATCGATGGTTTTTTACGTGAAAACTCTTTCGCCGCAACTCGGGGACAAAAGCCCTAGCCCAGGGATGGCGAACCATATACCCGCGGGTCACCAACTGACCCACCACTCATATTTTAGTGACCCACGTCGTTCTATGTCGATGTTTGTGCAAAACTAAACAATTTTTTTTTTGCTATGGCAAGTGCTTTTCGTTTACCTATTAACGAGCAGAGGCAACTAATGCGTAGAGTTGCCAATTTGGCATTTATTATGGTGGATTTAGCACATTACAATGAAATATAGCACCATGAAATGTATATTTTTCTATTTAAAGTATATGTACTAGTGTTTTTTTGGTTTTAGTTCTGCATCATAAAATTGTTTTACTTTTCTTAATATAATAGATAGGTTATACGTTATAGGTTATAGGTTATATACGTTGTTTGGTTCCTCATATTCATGTGAATCCTTGTTTTCACATATGAATTTCATAAAATCAAGTACCAGAAATCGTCTTGGTACCAATATGAGTGCTGCATGTATCAAACTGAAAACTACAACCTATAAACCTCGGATTCTAATGCTATCAGATAAGATGCAGCAACAACTTTCTCATTGATTTGATAAGTAAAGTTGTGACCCACTTTTGTTTATTTTTTTATATAAGATATATAATTGACCCAGTAGTTAAAAAAGGTTCGCCATCCCTGCCCTAGCCGAAGATAGAGGCAAAACAGCCTCCGAGATACGCCCGAGGTGGACCACACGGAGGCGAGTTTCCACGACACCACATCAAGCAAAGAAAAACTACTAAAAAAGTTATAAAAAAAAACTAACTATGACTTCATCCAAATGTCATCAAAACGCAAATCAAAAACTAACTTCTAGTCAAACAAAACAAAAACAAACACACTGGGACACCGTTGAGCCGCATTCCCTACTTTCTACCAATGAAGACAACAAATTTGGAACCTACTCATCCTCCTTGTACAAACTCTCCATCCTGCCACCAACCTCACTGAACAATTACTTCAAGCACTAGCCCTCAGTTCATAAAATTAATACAATCAATATCAATTATTTATCTTTAGCATATTATAACTTTTAAAAATTTGGGATATGCTTTTTGTGTATAAATAATAAGGTGTGGTTAGAGATGGTTAGAGGTGGTTGGAGGATAGATATTTGTATAACAATCGAGAAAATGGCTTATTAAACAGTGTTATTGAATTTGAAATGTTTCACATTTCAATATACATATTTATAAAAATAAGAGAGTTTTTAATAAAATGAAATTCAGTTAATAATAATAATAATACAAAAAAAAAAGAATTGAACGTGTGGAATTCGTTGGATATGTGGAAGAGGAACGAGGTGTGCTGTCTGGTTGATAGGTATTTAATGAAATATGCAAAGGGAGGAGGTATTGGCAGAATGATCCTGCGGCGGGCCTGCAAACAGGCAAAGATAAATAATTAGGCCCTGAAAACGGGGTGTGGTGGGGGAGCTGCTGCTCTCTATAGGAGGGAGCAAAAATCAACAAGGGATTATAATGGGGTGCCCAGGGAGGGGGGCAATTAGCGAGCACCATGTTTTTACCAAGGATAGTATACCAGTTGAGTTAATTAATCCAAAACTCTGCCTAACTCTATCTCCCTTCCACTAGGGTTTTTTTCTGCACCATCCAAAGAGAAGGATAAAGGGATAAAGCGAAGGTTTTTATGGAATACTGTTTAGGTCGTTTGGTGTTAGTGAAGACCTAGTTGAAACAATCGCTGTGAGAGAGTGTTTAAAATCACCAAGTGTCTTCATTAATAAAGAAATATTAATCCAGCTGTACATTAAACAGCATGCACTTCACCGAGTTTTTCTTTACTAGATTGATTTATTTATTTCTCTTGACTCTAGATTATCCCTCAAATGAACTAGATCACCCTAATGAAATAAAAAAAGGGACAGTTTACCACAATCCTTTTGAAACAACAAAACCTTTGGCACTGTTATCCCAAAGTATTATCAGTATGCAATAAGAAATCAAGAATTAAGGATAAAAGCCGTTTAGCGTCAAAAAAACATTTTCTGCAAATAGAATCTGTATTGTAACGCCCCCCTTTGGTAATTGTAATTTTAAAAAAAAATTATCTCAACTCATCCTCCTTAGAATGCTCTATTTCTAGGTAATGTTTCATTTTGATCCGTTAAACGGTATGACTTTTATCGCGCTCACAATTTTTCAGATTAAATTATAAGTCAAAATTTTTACATTTTATTGGAAAAAAAAATGTTTTCCGTTGTTTTAAAATTCTGAATATATTTTTCCTTTATTGCGTTTTTCTAGCCTCAAAGATAATGCCAAGATTTGTAGATTCTAGAATTAGCAGTTTAGGAGAAAAAAAAAGTCTAAAAACAGGTTTTTGTTAAAAAAAGTGATTTTCCCATCATGCATAATTGCTCTCAAACAATAGGGCTCATGGACAATACGAAGCCCATTTTTGTGTAAAATATTAATTTGATTCATCAAAGATTCTGGACCATAGCGTGCCCATAAGCTTTGGATACATACTTACCCACCCATGCCCACACACGCACACACACACACACACACACACACTCTCACTACACCACACACACACACACACACACACACACACACACACACACACACACACAGACATCATGGAGAAAACACCATAAAACGACTTCTGAGACCCCAATACATGTAATTATGGTACTTATAAATGTCGAGATAGAATTTTTTCACGATCATTATACTTTATTTATAGTAAAGTAAAAAGATATGAAGACATGGCGACTTATCGTTTTTGCAAATACACCTACACATTGGTTTTATGTAAATAGATTTATGTACGACTCAGAGGAGGATGTTTTAGGTCTTTTGAGATCAATTAACTGCCAAGTATTATAATTTAATGATTTGATAAAACGAAAGATTTGTTTGTAACTGATTTGTATATATTGTTTAGCGTTTTTTCATGAGTAAGTATAATGTTTGGATTTAATTGGGTTAAGATGTTTTCTGTGAGGAGGATGAAGGGGTTAAATTAGATTTTAGGGAAGGCGATGCTTTGAATGAAATGGTGATTTGGGATAGGAGAGCAGGTGGTAAGAGGCAGACTATGGCGCGGCAGGGGGGCAGTAAACAATAATACGTCGGGGGTTGATAATGAGAGTGGGAGCAGACATGTTTTACCAGTGTTAAAGAGCGTTAATTAGGTAAATGACAGATTTAAATTAGGTTATGGGCAGTGGAGACAAAGGGCGGAGCGCTTTGTACTGTGAAGGGCTTGAGGGTTAGACAGGCGCTTTGTGTTTGTCGACAAGGGCCAGTCAGTAGCAGGCACGCTTTGGGGCCTGCTGGCCAATTTATTACCGACGGACTCAGGGCTGCTAATAGTGTGCAATAGGGGGGGTTACTACCCATCGTGTTCATAGCACAGTCCACAAAGTGGTCCTCGTGCTGACTAATGTTGACATCACTTTGCGCCCAGTCCAACCTCACAGAGCTTTTCAACACACACAAATCCCACAGCCCTATCCCCCAACACACACACACACACACACACACACACACCAGCTCAACAAACAACCTTGCCATTGTTCATCGACAGACTTCTGCCTACTCAACCATATCAAAAAGACAAAATCCTCAACGCCTCCTTCACATTGCGCAATCCAAACGGTACCAACATTCATTTTGTGCCAAAAAAAACCCAATCTCTAGCAATAACTTTACCAAGAGACAGATCACCACACCTCATAGATTCAATGTGTACCCTAATTCAATAGCTTTTTATGAAATCGACATCAACTCATGACAGTTATTTAAATATATCAGCCATTTTCTTTAAAATTGGTGGAAGTCAATGTTCACAAAAAAATTAGGCAACAATAAAACTGAATACAATTGAATGAGTACTTTTTATATATAAAATTTTCCTAAAAAAAATCGGTTAAAATTTTCATTCAATATCGAAAAAAATTAAGTAACGATAAAAATTAACACAGTTTAGCATGTAATTTCTATTTATTAACTTTTTACAAAAAAAAATCTGTTACAATTTTCATTTTATTTTGACAAAAAATTAGGTAACAATAAAAATGAATACAATTTAATGAGACATTTTTATTTATAAACTTTTTTTTAAAAAAAAGTGTTAACATTTTTATTGATTTTCATTCCATTTTGACAAAGAAATCTGTTAAAATTCAATTAAAATTTTAACAGATTTTTTTTTGGACCAAGTTTATAAATGAAAAGTTAATAGTAAATTGTATTCAATTTTATTGTTTCCTAATATTTTTTTTGTAAATAATGGACTTATACCAATTCCAAAAAAAAAACGACTATATCAACAAATGTAACAAGCTGTTAATATTTAAGGACAACGTATGAAACGATTACAAGAAAAAAAAACACACAACTCATTCTAATATTTCGACCTCATCGTCATCAGGAGAAGGGGAAGAAGAAGTTCTGCTTACCTGGTAAACATCAGCTGTGCTGTAGAGCTGTTTGCCAGCCGAGCAGAACTCATCTTCTTCTCCTTCTCTAGATGACGACGAGGTCTAAATATTGAAGCGAGCTGTGTATTCTTTCTATGTGTTCTTTCTATGTGTTCTTTTCTTGTAATCGTTTAAATATATCTCTTAGTATGCTAACTACTAGATTAGTAATAAAATAAAAGTATAAGGGTCAGATTACTGAAAAACGGTCTGTAAAAAAACGAAAAACAACGGTGTACAATTTCATGAACACGGGTACAACAAAGGAAAACATCAAAAGAAGCAATAAGTTTATGAAATATTAAATGACTTGAAGGTGACAATAATTACATAGTTCATAGGCTAATAGTTAGCCATGTAACATGAAAATAGTACTATTAATGTACATTTTTAAAAATAATTTTAAATACAGTGGAACCTCTATATACGAGATTAATTCGTTCCCGGATCGTGCTCGTATCTAGAATTTCTCGTATCTAGAGCGAATTTTTCCCATAAGAAATAACTGAAAACCAATTAATTTGTTCTCGGCCTACCAAAATCATTCAAGTTAACCTAAATAACTATGAACACATCTTCCTGATTACTAAAAACACATTCAAATAGTGACTGAACATAAAAATACAGTAATAAGATAAATAAGATGATATTAACGAAATAAAATGCGAGTTTATTATGAGCATTTATTATGAGCACTTCCACTTAAAATTAAAGTTAACTCTATGAAAAACTAAATTTTTTTACGGCAATAATTTATTTATGCACTTTTTTCTGCTTAACATTACTGTATCAGTTTTTACTTTTCTTCGCTTTCTTTTGCCCTTTTAGCTGGAATCGCAAGACTTTCACTGTCTATAGGTCTTTTGAAGAAAAACTTATCCAAGGAGGTTTGTCTCTGCCTCTCTTTCAAAATGTTACGGAAATGTGTAAGGCAAGTGTCATTAAAAAGAGCTGTAGCAGGACTAGTAGCTACATAGGTTCCTAGTACGACTAGTAGGTTCCTAGCGGAACCATCTGGAAATTCTCGTAACTTGGATGTTCTCTCGTATGTAGAGCAAGATTTTTGTTCGAAAGACCTCTCGTATCTCGAGTTTCTCGTAAGTAGAGTAGCTCGTATGTAGAGGTTCCACTGTAATAAACCTAAAAACCTTCAGAGCCAAACGTCCAGTATGGTTAAAAAGTTATTTGAAATGATTAATATTGCAGAGAAGGAAATAAAATGTTTTTGTTATATTATATTAACTATACCATATATAAACATTTAGTGTTAGAATTGACAGCTAAAGGAACTTCAATATAAAATTAGTATAACATTGAAAACCACTTCTATGAAGTATTAATACCTTAAACAAGATATAATAACATATATTACAAAGCTTTTGAAATATTGTAGAATGAAAAAAATATTAAATAGAGATTCATTAAATTTACCCATAGATTTTACTAAACTAATATTAATTACTGATGGTAATTAAAAATTCGATATTGTAATGTATTGTTTTTATGTTAACTACGGACAAATTTTGTTTTAAATATAATTTATTCAAAATATATAGTTTATGAAACAGTTTCTTTTAAAAAAAGAATAGTTATTTTCCAATTAGTAAAATATTTGACCAGAAATGAATGCATTAAAGAATAAATTAGTTTTGGAAAGCGTTGCCGTTTTTGACTGGATTAATGGAAGGTTTATTATTGGGTTATAAGTTTAGAGTAAAGGTTTTGGGATTAAAACAGGCCCTATCGACAGTTGGGTTACCTTTGGTAATTAGGAGCAACCTGTAGCGGTTGGGGGTTGATTAGTAGAGGGTCTTTTATCTTTCCTGTACCTCCTCCCAAACCATCTTGTCCCTATCCTATTTATTTATACTTTATACAATTTTCTATTAGTTATAAGAATGTAATATATATGTATCAGTTATTATTAGTAATATATAATAATAATTAATAATTAGTAATTATTGTAATATATATAAATAAAAAGATTTCACATAAACACGTGAAACAACAATCAATGATCAAACCACAATAAGAAATGGGAAAACAAGACTAAGATCTTTCAACCGTCTAGTCTTGTTTTCCATTGTTCTTATTGTAGGTTTGATCTTATTTTTATTTTTATTTTTATATATATATATATATATATATATATATATATTCTGAGGTAAAATGGATAAACCAACAAAAGTCTCCACACAAATGAAGTTGTGTGGAGACTTTTACTTACTTCATTTGTGTGGAGACTTTTGTTGGTTTATCCATTTTACCTCAGAATGAGTAAATACCACACTATTACGGATTGCACAACTAATGATATATATATATATATATATATATATATTATATATAATATATATATACAACAGATGCAATAATATATCGACCGTTTGATAGAATAGGAGTGTTATCTAATCGGGATTTGGTCAAATTTTCTAGATTCTTCTTATATAAACCCAAATTATATATATAACAGATTCAATAATATTGGTATGTTATTCCTGTTATGTTATGTATAATGGTTAGTGTTATTACAATTATTGGTATATTCTTCCTGTTACGTTATGTATTATGGTTAGTGTTATAACAATTTTTGGTACGTTATTCCTGTTATGTTATGTATCATGGTTAGTGTTATTACAATTCTTGGTATGCTATTCCTATTGTGGTATGTATCATGGTTAGTGTTACTGCCATTCATGGTATGTTACTCCACTTATGTTAGTATCATGGTTAGTGTTATTACAATTCTTGGTATGCTATTCCTATTGTGGTATGTATCATGGTTAGTGTTACTGCCATTCATGGTATGTTATCCCACTTATTAGTATCATGGTTAGTGTTATTGCCATTCATGGTAAGTTATTTCTCTTATGTTAGTATCATTACAATTCTTGGTATGTTATGTTATGTATCATGGTTAGTGTTATTACAATTCTTGGTATGCTATTCCTATTGTGGTATGTATCATGGTTAGTGTTACTGCCATTCATGGTAAGTTATTTCTCTTATGTTAGTATCATTACAATTCTTGGTATGTTATGTTATGTATCATGGTTAGTGCTATTGCAATTCTTGGTATGTTATTCCACTTATGTTAGTATCATGGTTAGTGTTATTACAATTCTTGGTATGTTATTCATGTTATGTTATGTATCATGGTTAGTGTTATCATGACTATGTCATGATAACTTAGTGTTAAAGCAATACTCGGTTTGTTTAACCGTCATCTAATATGTTGGAACGAGTATATTTAGTCTATCTATTCTATTTTAGAATGGGACGCCCAAATTTTGTCGAAATTCATTCTTAACAGTTTGTGCTTAACTCGTCATGATAGTAGTAGAATTTAAAAAAACTATTTTATTCTTATTGGGTTATTTCCATTGAGCTTAGTAATACTACTAATTCTATCTTATCATTTTAAGTTGTCGAATTAACTGTATTTTGGTTTTGAAGTTTATAAATAAGTAAGCAGAAATCATAGGATTATTCAATTATTTCGATTAGGGGACCTTTAATAAGTCCCTTACACTCAGTGGCTTTGCAAAGGGGATGTGAGGGGTAGTTTGTTTTGGATTGAACACGTGCCAGGGGTGGCATTTTAAGGGTTGTAAAATGTAGAGAATACAAAATAAGTTTGCCGAAATTTGATATTTTATATGAATTCTGATTTATGATATTAAATGTTGAGTACTGACTTGTATAGTTTAGTTTGAATAGCAATAATTTTACAATTTTAGTCGCACAGGTTTACGGAATTAGAATATTTATTTGACATGAATAGGTGAAGAAATGCTTTCAGCTATTGCAAAGGAGCAGTATTCGAACAAAAAACTTGGATAATAATATTGTTAAAAACTTTACTTCCAGGGTTTAATACCCACTTTGGGCCTCGATTTATTCACGCAGGAGAAGAATAAATCTAAAAACGTCGTCCTTTGGAGAGGACGTTGAATCGCCTGTACCGAGCCTGTACGATGCCCGTACGTACTCGTTAAAGATCGCAACTCGAAATACACTTGAGTAAGGCAAATCGTAGGAATCCAAATCTAGTAGAATGTTCGTTTCATTTCACTTTATTTTTGTTTACAACGCTAGTTGTTTGGGAAAATTCACATTTTTTTCTAAGCAAGTTTATGTATGTTAAAGTATATAAAGAATTTGAAGTGTTACACAAGCCTGAAATCATTCGTGATGAATCGAAATATGCGGAACATAACACTAGAATCGGAGTATCATCGTAACAATTAGGAGAAGTGAAGGCGAAAATTTTATGTAGAGCATATAAAAAAGGTTAAAACTAAATTGATGAACATAAAATACGGCGTTCTATTCAACAAAATATCTCTAAAGAATGACCTGCTCCCAAATTATATTAATATTTATGTATATATAAATTATAGGGAATTTTCACAAAATTTCTTGAATAAAATTATTTAAATAACATGTATTTAGATAAGTTTCTCTATATAGCAAATATCAACAGGTTTATATTATTAAGTTTAGATTATGCCCCCTCCAAAAAAAAATGAAAAATAAAAAACGAGAAGGTTACGGAAGAATGTATTTGAGTCTATTGAGGATAAGGGAAAAAATAACACTTTGCAGATAAAGGTACGGGACTGGAAATTAAAAACGCGAAGATATTGTGTCAAGATATTTCAGAAAACTTTTCAATGGCCACCTGAACTGAGGATAACAACTACAAAAGAGTGGCTAGGAAACTTTACTTAACGATAAAAACTACGACATGCAGGCAGTTTGCTTAAAACAGAACTGCAGAATACTCAATATGGTAGGTTATCAAGAAATCTAACCGATTTGTACTAGCAGGGTACAACATCTAGTTTACTATATCTTAGTTTAAACGCTTCTACAGATAAAGTTTTGTATTAAATTCAAATAAATTAATTAGAGATATTGCTTTCACTTTGGTACATAGTCTAAGAGAAATCAACTTATGTTGACTTCAATAAGTTAGAAATCAGGGATTATCTTTGTGCAGTGGTTATTTAATTAGAAGTCTACAACTTGTAGAGGTTCTATTTGCAAATTGAACTCTCTACAATGAATTGCAACTTAAATAGGCAAAGAGAATTTAATTTAGGGTTTAAATGTGTTTGTGTTAAGAGAGAGTGAGTGAGGGAGAGAGAGAGAGAGAGAGAGAGCACGTGCGGTTTGGTCCTCGCTGGAGGTAATTGGTTTGGCCTAACGAAGCAGATCAAAGGTGCGGTGATACTGACATCTTTGTACCAGCTCTCTCACCCTCCCACTCTCTCCAATCCTCCCTCCTCGACCTTAATCAACACGAATTCCCCCTTTTACTGACTTAACCTCCTTTAATGATCTTAGATATTTTCACTCATCCTCCTTGATATCTTTCCTGAAAAAAGCTATTTCAATACAGTAGCTACAATTACAAATACAAATATTTTTTTTTTCTTCAAAAAAATATTCAACTTGGTTGGAAATAGAAAACAACTTGAACCTTTAAAAAGAAAAAAAAACAGCTGTAGTGATAGATTTAAAAAAGAAAACGGTCGATAAATATATATTACCTTCATTAGTTGTGCAATCCGTAATTGTGTGGTATTTACTCATTCTGAGGTAAAATGGATAAACAAACAAGTCTCCATACAAATGAAGTTATATTCAACAACAACAACAACGCGTTTTGATCACTTTGTGTTCATCATCAGGAAGACACTACAATACAAATTATATCTAATCAGTTACAAAATTAGAGTGAAATAATAAAATTCAATTGAGAGAGAATTAATGACATACCCAGAGGATGTGGTGCTGAAGGGTTGGTCCTACTAGTTGTTTTCATTGGACCAACCCTTCAGTCCTACATCCTCTGGGTATGTCTTTAATTCTCTCTTAATTGAATTATATTATTTCACTCTAATATTGTAACTGATTAGATATAATTTGTTATATCTAATTTGGATAATCAAATTATTAGATATAATTTGGACTGGTAGATCCCTGGTTTGATTCTCATTCTGGCTTTAAATTTTTTTTCACTCGTGAGGTCTCAAGCATGCCATCCTTCACAGAGTATGTAAAGCCGTCTGTTCCGAATAAGTACAATTTAAAGTATTTGTTAAAGATTCCTACTCTATATATATTTGAGTTAGGCAAAATTTACGATTATTCCCCATGCAGAATCAATACAGGGTGACCAAAAAAAAAAAAAAAAAAAAAAAAAACCGGGCTCCAGACCCTCTACCCATCGCTCATGAGCAAGTTCTGGTTCCAGCAAGACGGAGCGAGTTCTCACACCTCAAACCTGTCCCGAGATTGGCTGAAAGAGAACTTCGAAGGCTGAGTGAACAGTCTCAAAACTGATTTTGGGTGGGCACCCCATAGCCCGGACTTAAGCCTCTCAGATTTTTTTCTTTGGGGCTATCTTAAGGACAGAGTCTACGAAGGGAAACCCAGAACCACCACGGAACTGAAGGTAGCCATCAGGGAGGAGATAAGAGCCTTTACTAATTCAGTCTGTAAGAACGTCATGGACAACTTCGTGCTGCGCCTCAAGAAATGCACGGTGAGGCCATCTATAAATCTATAACTATAAATAAATCTATAAATAAATCTATAAATCTATAAATGGAGGCCATCTAGAACACATGCTGTAGAACGGAGAAAAAAAGGCCAAAGACCCTAGTGTTTTCATGCGATGTTTTGAATATAATAAACTAGTTATTACCAAAGTTTAATTTCATTCGGACAAAACACTAAGAAACGGGGCCTAATTAGAGTTGAGACCTGTTTTTTCTTTGGGTCACCCTGTATGACTCGCTCTTTACTAAAATTGGTGCCATATAACAAATCAGCCTTACTTTCTGCCACTAGAAAGCACTGAAAAGTGAAAGCCTTTAAGCACGGTCAGTGGAAAACATACAAACCATTGTTTTCTTTAAAAAGATCGATTAAACTTTAAAAGGTTTTTTTTTTTAAAGAAATCGCGACGGTTTTTGAATAACCTGATTTGTTCACAAGTAAATGCCTATTAATGGCTAAGTTACAGAGATATCAAATTTTTTTGTTATTATTGTTAATCTGTTTCACTCAATTTACTCTTCGTTACCTCTAAAATAAATAAAAAAAAACTAAATTAAAATAAATAAATTATATAAAGAAAGCAATGAAGAAGGTAAATCAATCAGTATTTTAGTCAATAATGTAAATGTACTGTTTTACATTACAAGTAATTATGTTGTAAAAATCATGGTGTTATGTAAATCCGATTTACTTCGTAAAGAGCAGTTATAGTGGTTTACTGGTTTTGCACGTAGTGCATTTTAATGCATTATGCATTAAATAGTTCTACTTAAAATGCACTACGTGCAAAAACGTTTGAACAACTAGAATAGGTATTCACGGAGTAAAACACATTTATATAACAATATGATTGTTACAACCCCTTTGCAGTGCTAAGAATATGTAAATAGTAAAAATATACAGGATTTTATTCTTATTATGTTTGTTTCTTTAGAATTTTCTTATCTATTAATGGTCTAGTTCATGTTAAATATACCGAGTATACTAGATTATCTAAGTTAAGCAAAGTTGGGCGGGATTATTATTTGGATGGGTGTGATAGACACCATTTGCTGTTAGCCTCACAGTAATATGGTTTATCCACTTGTAACTTATTTTCATTTTCAAGGTTCAAACTTCAGAGTTTCTTCCCATATTGTTTAGTAAACCATTGGTATCTGGCTGATAAAGTCTGAAGTTTTGATATTTGTAAATTTCTGTTTCATTACCTCCTTAGATCGGCATCAGTAAGAAGATGCTGACTAATTGAGGAGTCAACAGAGTCAATACAAACAGAACACTAAGTGTTTCCAACATACTATATCATAAAAATCCTTTATGTGTGGAAAACATAGTGTTCTTTTCTTCTCTAATCACAATTAAACATCACGCGATAACTGCTTGTATCTATCGAACATTAAAAGTTTTATTATAGACTGATAGGTTGGCCTTTATACATGCATGATAGGCTTTATTTGTATGTTTCAAATTTTAATGATTGTATTATTTCTTATATTTCCTCTTTTTATATAGCCTGATATAAGGAGAGTTAACTCTCCTGATGACGGTTCAACCGAAAATTAGAGACAGTAAGTCTGTTCAACCGAAAATTAGAGACAGTAAGTCTGTTTGTTCCTTAGTTCTATGTTTTTGATTCATCGTAAAAACGTTTGATGTCTTTTTGGATCGTTTTCCTGTTATATACATATATATATATATATATATTGGTATAAATAGGCAGCAGATCCTCTTTTAAACAAGTATCATCAAAATTAACCGCAGTCTCGGCATTCACGATCTTAAGACTGAGAGATTCGATCCTACGAACTAACCTCCTGCTAACAGGGTTCAACTGGAAAAGGAGTTGGCCAAGTGACATGTTAAATTAAAATCGATGACTCATGCTTAGTCATTGCTATAAATAGATTAAAAGGATAGTACAGATTAAAATAAAGAGAAGGTCAAAGGTCAATAATGAACAAGAAACAAGCGGTTAGAATAAAAGAGTTGAAGATATTTTATTATTTTAATTTAACATGTCACTTGGCCAACTCCTTTTCCAGTTGAACCCTGTTAGCAGGAGGTTAGTTCGTAGGATCGAATCTCTCAGTCTTAAGATCGTGAATGTCGAGACTGCGGTTAATTTTAATGATATATATATATATATATATATATATATATATATATATATTCTATATATTTAATTTTCTAAATAATTGTTGTAAAATTAGTTTGTAGTAATGAAATCAATTTTGAAATCAATGATGTAATGGCTGGTTGAATGTTGTAAGGGTGAGATTTGGTTGAAGGGCTTTGCGAGGGTGGAAATGTGCTGAGCAATAGAGTCCTGTAGAAAAGGACGAGGAGGGAGAGTCTTATGGAATCATTTATAGCGAGAAAGCCGGCCTTACAGGGGTTGATATTGAGGTCGTTAGTATAGGGGGGGGGGGGGGGGGGGGGTGGTCGTTTGGATTGTTCGCCAGCCATTGGAATTGAAGCAATTGAATTCAGCGTGCCCGTCAACTGTGGCCCCTCTCATCCTCTCTAACCTCTCTAGCCTAATTCTAGTATGTTTTCAAAGAGAGAGAGAGAGTGAGAGAGCGAGAGAGAGAGAGAGAGTGAGAGAGTGTAAGAGAGAGAGAGAGAGAGAGAGAGAGAAGCGAGAGAGAGAGAGAGTGAGAGAGAGAGAGCGAGAGAATGAGAGAGAGAGAGAGCGAGAGAGACAGAGAGCGAGAGAGTGAGAGAGAGAGCGAGAGAGAGCGAGAGAGAGAGACAGAGAGCGAGCGAGAGAAAGAGAGACAGAGAGAGCGAGAGAGAGAGAGTTAGGAAGAGTGAGAGAGAGAGTGAGGGAGAGAGAGAGAGCGTGAGACAGAGAGAGCGAGAGAGATAGAGAGCGAGAGATAGAATGAGAGAGAGAGAGGAGAGAGAAGAGAGAGAGAGCGAGAGAGAGAGAGAGGAGAGAGAGAGAGAGCGAGAGAGAGAGCGAGAGAGAGAGCGAAGAGAGAGAGACAGAGAGAGAGAGGAGAGAGAGAGACGAGAGACAGAGAGCGAGAGAGAGAGAGAGCGAGAGAGAGTGCGAGAGAGAGAGAGAGCGAGAGGAGAAGAGCGAGAGAGAGACGAGAGAGAGAGTAGAGAAGGGAGAGAGAGAGAGAGTGAGAGAGAGAGAGAGAGAGCAGCAGAGCAGAGAGAGGAGAGAGAGAGAGAAGAGCAGAGAGAAGACAGAGACGAGAGTGCAGAGAGAGAAGCAGAGAGTGCAGAGGAGAGCGAGTGACAGAGAGAGGGCGAGAGAGAGAGAGGGCGAGAGAGAGAGAGAGACAAGCTTATATTACTTTAGATTAAGTTGAAATAAAATAGTCTCCACTGCTTGTAATTAATTTACTTATAATGACAATAGGACTCCAATTATGCGAATTAATTGGACCCAGACATGGTCCAGATAATCCAATATACGCGTAATTGGCGAAAAAAAAGAAAGAAATAAAGGCCTTTATTAGAACAAAACAAAAAAGAAATTTATTTACAACAGGAATAATTTAATTATTAAAGCAACAATGTTCACTTTAATCATTTCTACGTTTTGTATACTTACATAACGTACTCTTTGTACATACAATATACTTAACTTACTCTATTTTTTTTTCTCAACGCTTGGACCAGTTTAAAAGGATCTTAACAAGTTAAACCAACGTTTCATCTCTATTGTAGAGATCCTCATTTATTTATTATAAATTTTATTAACACATATTATTAATTTTCTTTATTAGGTTAATATGATATAACAAGTGTGCTTTTTTTAAATACAAGTTTCATTACCAGTTGAATATAGACAAAAAAGCTGGCAGAAGCCTGAACTTTATTTAAACTAGGTAAACATGGAAAAAAGAAAAAAAAATAATACTGAGGCATTTACGTGATTGTAATAGGATACGGTTATTTATATTTATCAGTAGTTGTGCAATCCGTAATTGTGTGGTATTTACTCATTCTGAGGTAAAATGGAAAAGCAAACAAAAGTCTCCACACAAATGAAGTTTATTCAACAACAACAACGTGTTTCGAACACTTTGTGTTCATCATCAGGAAGACACTACAATATAAATTATATCTAATCTGTTACAAAATTAGAGTGAAATAATAAAATTCAATTAAGAGAGAATTAATGACATATCCAGAGGATGTGGTGCTGAAGGGTTGGTTCTACTAGTTGTTTTCACTGGACCAGTGAATATATATATATATATGGATTAATTTAGACAATGAAAAAATATTTTTTGAAACAATGCTCTAAGGCCTTTCGTTAACACATCGTCAGAGAGCAAGTGAATTAAAAAAACAATAAATACTTGTTTAACTTGGCTGATTGAAATTTCCAGAATTGATGGCAACCCTGAATGTGTTTAATGATGAAGTCTTCATCTGTTTAATTATGCCGTTAAACAGATGAAGACTTCATCATTAAACACATTCAGGGTTGCCATCAATTCTGGAAATTTCAATCATCCAAATTAAACAAGTATTTATTGTTTTTTTAATTCACTTGCTCTCTGACGATGTGTTAACGAAAGGCCTTAGAGCATTGTTTCAAAAAATTGTTTTTCATTGTGGTAAATTAATCCATCTATTATATCAAGTGTTATTTTAATTATTATTCATATATATATATATATATATATATATATATATATATATAAAGATTTCACATAAAAACGTGAAACAACAATCAATGATCAAACCACAATATAAAAAGGGAAAAAAGACCAAGATCCTTCAACCGCAACAAGCGGTCCCGTCAGAGTCAAAAACCCAACTGCTTATATATATATATATATATATTTGTGTAGGTAGATAGGAGATCTTCTTTCAGACATGTTTCATTAATGTGAACCGGAGTTTCGGCTTCGGCATTCACGATCTTCTCACTGAGAGATTCTATGTTACGAACAAGTTTCTTTTTATTAGGGGCTAATCGAAATACCATAGGAGTTGGCCAAGTGACAGGTTTCATGAAGATAAAAGTAGCTTATAATACATATACATATTAGATTATCCAGGGGTAAAGAGGTGAAGAAAAGAAATAAAATAAGATTTATAAAGTAAAAAGGGAGATTATCATGAGTGCTAAAGAAAAGAGGAAAATTATTCTTCTGTTCACTGCGGAAAATCAATCACTTTTTGGATTTCCTTTCTATTTTTTCATTCATCTACTTCACATTGTATACTTCATGTTCATGTTTCTCACACTGAGACTACCCTACTTGAAAATCACTGTCAAACAAGCCCAAATCAAATGACAACAACATGCCTCAAGTGTTTAAAACCATTCTTGTCGCTTTAGCACTGACAGTGTTTCAAAAACAACAGCAGGATACCTCATATGTGAAAATCTTTTTAAATCTACTGATAAGAACAGAGAATCTCAAATAGTCGTTATATGCAAATTAATTCGCGAGAATATGACATCAGAGAACACGCGGAACTCTACAACCTAAGAAATTCCTTTGAGTAACAAAAAAAGCTTTTCGAGGTCGCTGTCATAAAACTGCATGACTGAAAGCTTTCAATGACAACGACAAACTTTTGAGTTCCTCATGACTTTTTTTTGTGAAAATATTAATATAAATTATTTTCTATAATATATATATATCTATCTTAAACAAATATATATTTACGCCAAGAAGCTGATAATGTTTTCATTTCCTCTCAACCTCTTTGTTTATCCTGTCTTGAAATCTTTCAATACCACTTTTTTTTAAATAAAATACCTCGGTTATCATCCCACCAACGCCCTACAAAAGTATGATCTTTCTCATCTCATGTAATTTGCTTGTAACTCGGCTGAAGTTGTCACTGGTTGAAAAATCGTTAGATTCAATTTTAGGATTCTGTTGTTTATATGTTAATATAAATGTCTAACCCTTCATACTTAGTATAAATAACTAATCCCTTAGTACTTATTTAGTTTTACAGAGCTATATTAATTACTTTATTCTTCAGAAATTACTTTTTTAGTTTATTTTTCATACTTCTTTTGAACCAGGCACGCGTGTGACAACACTGTTGGTCTCCAACCTTCACTTCGCAAGTGCACTTGTTGTCCCTTTCTCTTATCTCCTGATGACGGTTAAACCTACTGTCTAAATAAAAGTGTGTTTTTATCTTTACTGTGTAGCTATAGTTTTCTCTGAAACATTAATATAAATATATACCAACGAGTTTTAATTTTAATTAATTTATAATTGTAGGGTAAAAAGCTAATGAAATGGTCTCCACATATAAAAATGTAATCCTATAAACAATGCGTTTCGAACACGTAGTGTTCGTCCTCCGGCATTAACTAAAATATACAATGTCATCACAGAGTTATATATGGTACAAAGTAAATATAGTACAAAATAAAATAAAATAAGGAAGAGAATACAAACCTAAGGGTGAGTATCTGTGGTATATTTATTTTATTTTTATTTTGTACTATAGTTACCTTGTACCTTAGATAACTCTCTCATGACATTGTATTTTTTAGTTAATACCTGAGGATGAACACACGTGTTCGAAACGCGTTGTTTATACCATTCAATTTTTTGTATGTGGAGACCATTTCAGTATCTTTTTACCCTTTAATAATTAAACAACACATAATAACTGATTGCACTACGTTAGAATTAATTTATGATTAATAAATTTATACCAACGAGTCTATTTGTATTCCTTTAAGTACATTTATTTATTATCTGTATAGAATATAAAGAATTCCAACACTTTGGATATTAAGGCTGTAGTTAAAACATTGGAAGTTCTCAAGTATAGATCTGTAGCATATTTTTTTTGCAATCGACTTTCTTGATATAAAAAAAATAATAAAATTCTTCATTACATCAAATCTATTTTGTTATCGTCATAATTCTTAAAGAACCTACGAAAATTAAATTAATACGAAACAATTGTTTCTTCTGTTATAACTTTATTTTTGTGCTTAACTCACTTTTGAACTTTCGAAGTAATCATTGTGAGGCCTTTACATGTGATAAGAGAGAAAAATGAACACGCAGAATTTCCACACAAAAAGAAAGGATTTAATTATATAACGCGTTTCAAACACTTAGTGTTCATCATCAGGTTGTCAATGGACACTATTAAAATTATGGCACCTTATTAAGGAAGATGAAACCTGACGATGAACACAAAGTGTTCGAAACGCGTTGCTGATTAAAACATTTTTTTTTGTGTGTGTCAGAAGACTTCGTGTTTCATTTCCTCTGTAATCATTTACTGGTTGTGCTTAATTAATAATATTTTATAAGTTATAAATCGCAAGTTTTTGTAATTGTTTAAAATTTTTTTAACTTTTAATTAAAGAAAAACGATTTCTAAAAAGGACGAAGAGGGGGTTTTGCTAGATTAGAAGGGAAGGAGGAGAATCGTGTTGGTGAAAGTAGAGGAAGGATTAGAACTCCTTGAGCCCTTTAGAGGCAATGTCATGCCTTTGGGGATTGATCTCCAAAAAAAAAAAAAAGAAAAAAAGAAAAAAACCCGAGAAAGGAAAACGCGCAACTGTTTTCATCCATCTTCTACATTAATACTTTCAAACTTCAAAATGTTCTCATACAATTGTAATAAACGACGTCATAATGAATTACATTCGTTAATACTGAATTAACATTGACGTTATACTAAACTTTAACTAACGTTAAACTTAACGTTAATTCAGTATTAATGTTAATACTAAACCCGCGGTTCAGTTTTCGCGAGTTCAGTGTTTCGCGGGGTCCTGAAATATTCAATGAAAAATTAAAAAAAAATATTCAACTGTAATTGCAGTAAAAAATAAAAATATACAACTGGTAATGAAAAAGTACAGTAGTTAGTATTAGAGAAGAAAATATACATGATTGTTCTTGTACGATCGAGAAAGATATCAAACAACCAGTGATTTGCTGGGTCAAAATATATTCAACAGTATTAAATTAAAAGCTAATAAAAGCTATTAAAAAATATTCAATAAAGACGAAAAATTAATGAAAAATATTAAAACATAATCAATTGTAACAAGAGAATAATAAAAATCTCAAAAAATAGAAGTTGAAATTAATAAAAAAAATAACCAAAGATGTTTCCTTTGATCCGATTGGCTAATTGATATCGCTCAACCTCCAGTTTACCACGCCACCCACGCCCTTGTGAATCTACCCACTACACATAAGTCTTTGTTCAGAATTATTTCTTATTTTTTTTTTCATTTTTATTTACAACACAGTACAGTATTCAGTAACGTCAGGATTCTCTCTCTGTTGGAAAGGTCTTTATTTGAGCTTTAGAGGCTTTTATAAAGGCGCGTTTATTATTCGCTGATTTTTGTCTTTCGCGGGTGTCTTCGGTCCCCATTATCCGCGAAAAGTGAGGGATTACTGTATTACCATATAGCAATACATTGTAAACCATGTATTCCTTTAAAGCAATCATTAAATAATTACTTCAAACTATAGTTTTAACTGGATTAAATTTTTTATACAGAAGATAAATCGTGACAAAGCAACAATATGACTTTAGTTATGGTAAACTAATGAGTTTACTGCATAATTATTACTGATTAACTTTGGCTAAAGGAAAGTATAAAATATAGAGGAAGTTAATATTAACTTCATCCTCATACTTAATGCAGACTTATTTCAAGTTTGTATGAAATGTAAGGCCTTGATTGTTATTTGTTATATTTATAAACAATTATTTTTTAAATAATAAATAAAAGTTTATTTATTTTATTAATATTGTTTACCAAATTTGAAATGTTAGACAAAGTCAACATTTTATTAAGGCTAAAATGCGTTTCAACGCGTTGTACTCTTTTTCAGGTTAATTTGAAAGAAGTTACGTTATGTTTAGTTGCAGTGGTCTCGAGAGAGAAACAGGAATATGCCAATCATTTGCCCTTTGTAATAACACATATTGAATTGGGAATCTTAAACTTTGCCTAACTCAATTGCATTTAAAGTAGATTTCTTTAACGAGTGCCTGACATTGTACAGGCTCGGGACGGACAGTTTAAAGTTCTCTCTTAGGGATTACGTGCTCAGATTTATCTCCTGCGTGAATAAATCGAAGACCAGTGTGGGTATCGAACCCAGGGATCCAGAGTCGAGTACGTAAGCTATTGGACTACCATGGACCTCCAAACCTACAATAACAATCAAATCATTTAGTTTTCTGAATTGTAAAATTGTTCCTCTTCTTCTTTTAGGTACAAGATCATTTAAATTTAGTGGGTTACACTCAACACTTTGAATATGATAATATATATATACCGCTTGTTACGGTAGAAAGAACTTAGTCTTGTTTCCCATTTCATATTGTGTATTGTGGTTGATCATTTATATATATGATTGGCTATATTCGACCAAATAGTTACCAATTTGGACTCTATTGTCCTTTTATCTTTTGTCAAAAATAGCCAATCATATTCGAGATCCGGACCACTCATGCAGAATTCAATATATATCTATATATATATATATATATAGTAAATAATATATATATAGGTTTTCAACCGTCTCTGAACTAGTGCGCTTGGTTTCCCTCTCTTATCTCTCCTGAAGACAGTTCAAACCGAAAATTAGAGACTGTAAGTGTGTTCTTTTGATTTCTCTATGTTTCTTTGTCTATATTGAACTATATATATATATATGAACGTATAAGCCACAAGGAAAAGTAAAAAAACACAGAAAATATGCTCTAAGGCCTTTCAATTATATGTCATCAGAGAGCTCTGATGACATATAATTGAAAGGCCTTAGAGCATATTTTCTGTGTTTTTTTACTTTTCCTTGTGGCTTATACGTTCATTAGTTTCATCACGTGTTTATTGTGATTATATAGTATATATATATATATATATATATATATTAAAAATTTTAAATCACACACAAAACACGATACAGAAAAAAGATAAAAATTACATTTACTAAAGTCTCAATATTTGGAACTGTGTTCGTCATCAGGAGAAGATTAGAAGAGAGGACGAAATGAGAGAGATATCCCCACGTCGAAGGACGGAACGTGAGTGAATGATTGAAGAGTCGACCGATGAGGGCGCACTCGATTTCCCTCCTTTGACGAGGGCAGATCTCTCTCATTTCGTCCTGTGTTCTAGTCTTCACCTGATGACGAACAACAGTTTGAAATATTTAGAATATAATAAGTGTGTTTTTCTCTGTTGTGTTTTTCTAATAAAAGATACTAATAAAAGCTTCTTCTGAAGCTCTCAGGGTGACTTTTGAATTCTTATCAGTTATCTGTCTCAGAACCTGAACAAGGAAACAGTCATTAAAACTGACTGTTATCACTAAATTGTGAATTTCTGTGTCATCTTTTTGCAAATGTAGTTTATTTAGTTCCTGGAATCGTTTCATTTAATTAACTTTATATATATAACAGATTCAATAATATAACGACCGTTTGATAGAACGGTCTAAGATTAGATAAACACAATATATATATATATATTTATATATATTTATATATATTATATATAATATACAAAACTATAGTTTATCGAGACTCGGTCAGTTCTTCAGGTTCAAATTAAACTCTCATTGCCAACGTCGGGGTTTATTTAAAACCTTTTTCATAGGAGAAGTATAACTTATGAAACAGAAAAACTAAGTATTACATTACAAATTATTTTACAAAAAAAAAATAGTATGTGGATTTTAACAACAATTGTAGTCTGAATGAACACGCAACACTCAACTTCTCTCTCTCTCTCTCTCTCTCTCTCTCTCTCTCTCTTCTATATATATATTATATATATATATATATATATATATATATATATAAAGATTTCACATAAATACGTGAAATAACAATCAATGATCAAACTAGAATATGAAATGGGAAACAAGACTAAGATCTTTCAACAGTAACAAGCGGTCTTCGTCAGTGTCAAAAACCCAACATTTTTGTACATAACAACGTTAAACGTTTGTACGTTTGAAAAAAAAACTCAGTTGGGTTTTTGACTCTAACGAAGACCGCTTATTACGGTTGAAAGATCTTAGTCTTGTTTCCCATTTTATATTGTGGTTTGATCATTGATATATATATATATATAGTAATCCCCCCCCCCCTTATAACACGTACTCTTATATATAACGCTTTTATATAACGCAATTTTACATCCTTAGTACAAAGCGTTTTCCTATGACTCGAAACCAATCTATCGTGTTATATATTGAACTTTAAAAAAAACACTAGTTTTAGAAGACTTAAAAACAATTAAAACTATAGAATGTTTTTAAATTTCAAAAAGATTATGCAATGAAAAAAAGAAATGTATAAAGCGTAAATAAAACCAATTGAATGGAACAGTGATTTGAAGAATTGGACTGAGAAGAGTAATAAGCGGCAAGTCTGAAGAGTTAAAAGGCGTTTTATTACTGCGATAGTAAATGAATCGGTAGTTTAAAGAGAGGAAATCATGAGAAGAAGAGAGGAAGTAATAACGAAAGGTTGAGGGTGGTGTGGGCGGAGGGGTGGGTTGGGGGGGAAAATAAAGAGAGTGAACTTGTGAGGACAAGGGGAAAAAGGGCTAGTCAATTTAATTAATTTCTGTGAGTAAAAGAAGAGGGAGGGGTTGAAATGGGGGATGGAGGATTAATCAGCCGTCATATCGGCATTGGGGTTGACTGAGAGAGAGAGAGAGAGAGAGAGAGAGAGAGAGGTGCTCATTATGAAGGTTTGACGCTGGCTGCCCAGGAAAACAGAGAGTGAGAGAGAGACAATAAATTACAGACGTCACTTTGGACACTGTCCTCAACCCCCTGAGTCGTGTTTTGTTCAAAATCCCTCTTTAGACTTGCGTATCCACTCCCTAACAAATTTACCCAAACAATCCCTTTCTCGCTAAACACTTACTTCATCATATGTATGTTAATAAACTTTTTTTAGACTAACTTTTTGTTTCAAAACAATAAAGATAATGATTAGAGCAAATATAATACAATTGTCTTAATTACTTTATACTAAAACATGTAAGTTTTCAAAAGACCTATTTGAATAAAGTTGTTCTATTGTCTTCACTTACACATATTTTCGCAGTATTTTCCCCCCTCTTTCTTGCGGGTCTTTGTAGCTCAGTGGTAATGGGCTTGCCTTCGGCCTAGTAGAACCGTGGTTCAATACCCTCTCTGGCTCTCGATTTTTTCATGTGACAAATGATATCTCAAACAGGATGATAAGCCATCGGCCCCGAGCCTTTACAATGTCTGCTACTCGTTAAAAATCTCTACTCTATATATATTTGAGTTAAGCCAAATTTAGGACTCCAAATGTAGAATGTTCATTGTATGTTATCACAAATGGTGAGTCAATGCTCGGCTTATGTGTGTTCTCTGTTGGGACGGCGACTGCAACCTAACATAACCTTCTCCTTATCCTTCATGTCATCAGAATTAATCCATCTTTTATCTTTCCACCTCATTTTTTTTTTTTATAAATTGCATTCATTCTCACCTTTGATGTTTTCTATATTATACTAAGCTCTTACAAGAAAGTGAAGGACCTCTTAAAATCCTTTAACATGTCAAGGTAATCAACTTCAGTTAATGAGCCATGAAAGATCCACCAAGGCGTGGTATAATTTGTAAGCGATAGGCTTAAAATGTTTCGGGTCAATGCCAGCATTCTATTTATTAGGCCAGTCTAAGGGTGTAGTGAGGTCATTAAATGGCAAAAGTTTGTTCAATGTTGACTGATTGTTGCGAGAACAACGGTTAACAATAAGGAAGTGCGCATGTCCAAAGGATACCAGATGAAGTGAAAGTAAATTCGTCTATCCATTTCAGTATAAACAATAAAACAAAAAGAAAGCTTTTAAAAGATTAAGTTATTTCTATCTATTTTTTTTTATAATAATACACAATTAATATGCTAACCTCTAATGAAGTACAACTTATGAAATATAAATAAATAAGGATACATAGGTTTACCCAAAACCAATTTCACTAAGA
>JAPFBL010000443.1:0-117500 GCA_026182355.1 Hermatobates lingyangjiaoensis | reverse complement strand
AAATAAAGACCGAAACGTTGGCAATGGGAGTTTAATTTGAACCTGAAGAACTGACCGAGTCACGATAAACTATAGTTTTGTTTCTATTCCATGGTCGATACTTTTATCAATATATATATATATAATTAAAGTTCATCAGGACTCGGTCAGTTCTTTAGGTTCAAATTAAATTCTCATTGCCAACGTTTTGATTTTTATTTTAACTGACGAAGACCACTTATATACTCAGTATATATATATATAATATATATATATATAGTAGTGAATTTTTGTGATCTCGTTTTCTTTTTTTTCTTTATCTAAATAAACTTTGGTATATTTAGTTCGTCGAACTGTATAAAGTAATTTTTTTTCCCTTATAGTAGATATAAAAATGAACTTTATACACAAAGATAATATTGTATAGTGTGTATAAAAAAATATATCCAATTTTTAATAGTTAGTTTAAAATGATGGAAAATTAAATGAAATACCATTAAATGGAATCAAATACAGTTCGATTGAATCATATTATATTTTTTAAGTGATCTGCAGTGTTTGATATATTTTTGTTATATTCAAGTGAGAAGATGGACATGGTGTAAATCCTGTTGGGCTGCTATGACACCTATACACGAGGTAAGTCGGAGTTCTATGATAATACTCGTATGATCTTTACTAACCTCAGTGGTACTAACAAATTGCATGTATTTAAATCAAACATTGTTTGAATAATATTTCCTTATGTTTTCCTTTTTTGAACATAATTCTGTTTCTACTTTCAAGTTTAATTCAGGAAAATTCCTGTGTATCATATATCATAATTATGTATATATTATTATGTTTATATATATATATATATATATATATATAATATTATATATTATATATATATGATCAAACCACAATAAGAAATGGGAAAACAATACTAAGATCTTTCAACCGTAACAAGCGGTCTTCGTCAGAGTCAAAAACCCAACTGAACACTAGATGCAGAAAACATTTCTTATTGTGGTTTGATCATTGATTGTTATTTCACGTGTTTATGTGAAATCTTTTTTATATATATATATATATATATATATATATATATATATGAAGTTTAAACCACAATGGAATTATTGTGGTTATCCATTGTGGTTTAAACTTCATTGAATGCATCACGTGTTTGTTTATTGTGATTTTTCTGCATATATATATATGCAAACAAGGACTAAGAAGATGACATAAAAGATGTTTTTCGTTTATCATATATATATATATATATAATGATAAACGAAAAACGGTCCGGCAGGATAGATTACACTTAAAATATACTGTGTCACATAGACAGAAACATAACAAAGACTCACTTTTCAATATTTCGACCGTAATGGCGGTCGTCCTCAGAAGAAGAAGTGAATTGACGAAGGGACGACAGTCAACTCCATGGTGGTCGAAATATTGAAAAGTGAGTCGTTGTTATGTTTCTGTCTACTTGTCACAGTTTATTTTAAGTATATTTATTTATTTATAGTATACTTATATATAGTATAATAACATATATAAACTATATATATATATACTATATATAGTATACATATATATATATATAATATAATATATATAATATATATATATATAATAATTATATAATATAAATATACCGGTTACTTGACGTTGCGTCTACAACGTACTTGGTCTCCCTTTCTCTTTTCTCCTGAAGACGGATTACCCAAAAATTTGAGTCTGTAAGTGTGTTACCTTATTCTGTGTGTTACTATTTTTGAATTTTGAACTCGTATTTATTTATATATATATAAACTAGAATTTTCAAAATAACGCACAGAAATGAAATCACTGAAACTCACTACTATATTTCGACGGCTTCATCATTAGGAAAATAGAATTGAATCACTTCAAAGGCTGATAATGATTCATCTATCTTCTTGATGACGAGGACATCGAAATATAATAGTGTAGTATAGGTTTTTGTTTGTTTGTTAGATGTTTGTTATAGTTTCTTATTTGTTATATGTTTGTTTTAGTTGTAGTTGATGTTTCTAATTTTTTTTCTTGACGAGTGTTCTTCAATATTTTTCTTTCATTTGTTTTTAAATATCTTGATTGAACCAAGATACTTTATATTGACTTCATTAAGATATAAATTTTCCTGAATTAAGAATTCAAAAATGCTTAAAACCATCACAGCAGATATACAAAATATTCTGCTTCGATACATGTTTACAGTTTGAATATTTAATTCGTGCATAGGAAGAAGTGTTTATGGATTTTTTTTTACTTTAAAATATTTAAATAGCCATATTAAAACTTTGTAATTATTTTAGGTTGCAATTACCAATTATAAGATAAAAACATAATAAAATTATAATTATAATAATATTTATAATATATTATAATAATAATAATGATGATTTAAATAATAATAATAATAATAATAATATATAATAATATTATAATAATTATAATAATATAATAATTCTGAATGCATCGAAAATTCAGCTTATAAAAATAGATTATTTTAATTCTTGATGTTTCTTGTAGAGTTTTCTTTGTTTGTTAGATGTTTCTTTTATTTATTTATTTTTTTTGTTTGTTAGAGGTTTGTTTAGGTTTTTGTTTGTTTGTTAGATGTTTATTTTAGTTTTTGTTTGTTTGTTCGATTTTTGTTATAGTTGTTTAGTATGTTTTAGCAGCATTTAGTATGTTTGTTTCAATAAATTTTCAAGAAAAAATAAATGACATCAACGTTTATAATAATAACAAATGGACACTTTTGTTGTTTCAACACTGATATCTGATATAGGTTACGTATCACAACGTTACTTGCACCCTCTTTGCTGTTTGAAGATAGTCCAATTAATTTTCAATTACAGTGAAATCCTTTTTAAGAACATTAAAATTATCGTAATTTTGATTAATAATCTTTATTTTTTATTATAAATGAATGATATTTCATTAATGTTTTCTGATTGTTTCTCATAAGGTACATTAATTTTACGGTAGAATTATTGAAAATCTTCAAACATCATTAACAAAATCAAACAAAATATCAACACCTGCTAAGTGTTTAATGCATCTGTAAATAGATAGCAGCACTAGCATATGTTTTTTCCTTCATGAGCTGTCTAATAGATAGCACTAACAGTCAGTCAACAATGGAATTCGCTTTAATTTCATTCATTTAATAAACTAAATTAAAGATATATACTAAAACGTTTATATTAAATAAATATTGTTACAAAACTAAATAATAGCTTTTATAAATCAGATATTTTCTAGTCAAACAAAAGTTAGTTGTAATTCAGCTGTTTTCTTTATTTATTCTGATGGAGCAAGCCACGTGTTAAGGAGATGCATATGTATTACTAGCAAACATAACGGTCTTTGACGGAATCAAAAATTCTATTATATTTCGAATTCCAAAATACCATTAGAAATTATAGAATAGTAGAAAATACCTTTATTAGTACAGTATTAAGCAAATACCTCTGTATACACTACATTACCTGTCTGTCCTTCAGGCTCATGGAAGAACAAACAGTTGGAACCTCTGACTCTTGAGCAAGTAAACTACAGTTGATCATGTGAGAAAAACTTGGTCTTGCTAACTTGAATTCCTGCGTTAGATAAAGTATCCCCTTTCGACTATAGCTGAGTTTACTTGTGTCAAACGTTTTTACTTTAAACTCCATAACTTCACATCTACGTTGAAATTCCAGTAAATTCAGAGCCTATATTTTACGTTAGACCTACACAAATCTACTGTAAAAGTTTCAGATTGATATGTCTTATGGTGGCTTAATTTACTTGTGACAAAATTTTGCGAACAAACCGACAAACTGACAGAAATTTTTCTAAGGGTAGATTCGGTTTCTCCAATGCATGAAACGTAAAGAAAACTTGAAATGAGTAACTTCTAAACAATGTACAGAAAAAATAATTTTTTATTTATATAGATTGTTAAACATTTGATATTATATACACATCATTCTTCATTTCCCGTTAAAATATTGTTGAGGAAGTACATTACTTCATTGTGAAGATTCTTTACGTATGGCAGGATCCTACAGTCTTTGAAAATTCCATGTGTCCCACTATAAAACAGAAATTAGGGAATGTGATCTATTATTTTGCTAAAATATTATCAAATACTCCAACAAGTTGTTGTGCCATCGATTAAGCGACAATAAAATTAGTCGACTTAGTTATCAAAGGGTCTATAATTAATTAAATCTTTAAACAAACATTTAAAATAATTACCTTGATAAAAAAATAAAGAGTATAAAGAAGCTAGTATCATGAACGAAATATTTTTTAACAGTTATTGATTATTCTTTTAAGTATCATAACATAAAGCGTTGTTTGCGATTGTTTTTTATATTTTAACTTTTTGATATTAAATGATAAATTTTTAAAAAGTGATGGGTGATTTTTTTTTTGTTTATAGAAGGAAAAGTTGTAATTAGGAGGCAGACTTAGTTAATCGGAGCGCTAATTAATCCGGTAAGGTTTAATTGGGAGGGAAGGTCGGGTGATGGTTGGGGGAGGGGGGGGGGGGGAGACAAATTCAAAGGAGTATTTAGGTTAAGATTGATAAAGGAGGGAGCAGGTGAAGAAGAGAGGGGGATCAATAAAAGTTTGTACAAGGTCTGAGAGCTTGTCAGGGATGACGATTATCCGTGATATTGAAATCAATTCGGTTGGGGGATAGAGGGTTTGGCGGTGTCTTTATTTGAGGGTCGAGATAGAGAGAGAGAGAGAGAGTGAGAGGGAGGGGGTGAGTGACGGGATATAATTGGAAGCGGAACGAGAGGGTTTTGGCGGATAGGGGTGAGGCAGGGAGAGAGCAATTATGCAGGGGTGTGATTTGCTGGAGGCTAGAAAGAGACAGGTGAGGAGGGTGGCAGGGGTGGGGGGTGGAGAACTGACTCGATCTGAGAGAGAGGGATAGAGAGGGTGGAGTGGAGCGATGGAGAAAGGAACAAGGCGGGTTACAAAACATCCCTGCGACATTGCTTTCCCCTCTCTCAGATATTGCACACCCTTCAAATATTACCGACCGTAATCGATAAACACCGTCTAAGACCTCCCTCCCAGAACACAATAAAAATCATTAACAAAAATCATAAAACCAAATAATGCCCTTTAGCATTAAATATTTTTTTCTTAAAAACTCAAAAAAAAAAATAAATAAATAAAACGTTTTCATGCCATCAAAGCAACCAATTAGAGGGTATAAAACCCCAACTAAGACATTTTCAGTGATAATCTTTCAAAAAAAAAAAGAAGATGAATTTAATAATTTCTCCTCTTTTTCTTTATTTTTTAGTAAATATTAAAAAAAAACAAATATTATAACATTGAAAATATTAAATCAGTTAATTGTAATTTCTATAACAAATAAGTTTCATAATCTTAAAAAAAAAAAGAAAAAATAATAACTGTTAAGTTATTAAATATAGCCATGAAGACACTTATATGAAAATTCATAAAGTATGAATATATATCATTGATAAACAGACACAATCAATGAATATTCCATTTACAGCTGCAAATTACATTACTAAAACATTATGAAAGGTGTACTATTAAAATGTCAATCATTAATAAACAACTATGTACAGCTAGTTAGCAGGAAACTATAAAACAACATTTCACTAGAACTGTTAGATATTCAAAATGCCAGAATAAACACTATGTCAATTTTATTATTAATACAAGTTTGATCTTTTTTTAATGAATAACTGTTTTTTTTTTCTAGATAGGTTATTTCTTTTTATTTTCATTGATATTCTAATACTGATGACTGTAATTAGTTTTTCATAATGTACTTTCTTTGTTTGCGTTAAAATGTTTGTATCTAATTTCTTAGTTTCCTCTCTATTGTAGGACTTTGGAAAAGATTTTGAATAAAATCGCAACATAGGCAATGAGAGTTTGATTGGATCTGGAAGAAATTGACCGCATCCCGATTTATCTTTTTTAGTTATATATCTGTTGAACAGTTGAGAATTCATTACTGTTTATATATACATATATATACACAATTAAAAGAAACGGTCCAGCGGACTTTTTTAAATAAAATAAATTCAAAACGAAGGAAACATACAGAAAGACACAGACATAACTCACATCGATATTTCGACCATCGTCGTCATCAGGAGGTGTGAAGAGCGATGAGTCCCGCAAGAAGGCAGGGCGGTGACTGACCTCCTGATGACGTCGATGGTCGAAATATTGATGTGAGTTATGTCTGTGTCTTTCTGTGTGTTTCCTTCGTTTTGAATTTATTTTATACATACATATATATATGTATATATATATATATACTTAATATATATATATATATATGTATATATACTTAACCTGTACTATCCTTTTAATCTATTTTTAGCAATGACTAAGCATGAGTCATCGATTTTAATCTATTTATAGCAATGACTAAGCATGAGTCATCGAGTTTAACTTAACATGTCACTTGGCCTTTCTTGAATTTCTTGGACTTTCAACTCTTTTATTCTAACCGCTTGTTTCTTGTTCATTATTGACCTTTAACCTTCTCTTTACATTAACCTGTACTATCCTTTTAATCTATTTATAGCAATGACTAAGCATGAGTCATCGATTTTAATTTAACATGTCACTTGGCCAACTCCTTTTCCAGTTGAACCCTGTTAGCAGGAGGTTAGTTCGTAGGATCGAATCTCTCAGTCTTAAGATCGTGAATGCCGAGACTGCGGTTAATTTTAATGATACATATATATATATATATAATTGGGTTGCCGTGTTGGTTACTAGCCGTTGCGTCCACAACTTGCTTGGTCTCCCTTTCTCTTTTCCCCTGAAGACGGATTGCCCGAAAATTTGAGTTTGTAAGCGTGTTTCTTTACTTTGTGTGCTACCTATTCTCAATTTTGAACTGCTGTTATTGTGTCCAGTTTGGATCGTCTTTCCGTTTATTAAGTGAATATATATATATATTATTGAAAATGACACCAAATTTAGCTGATACCTGTTTCTTCATTCATCATCAGGACGTGAACATTCATCATTCACGTCCTGATGATGAATGTTGATCATTCGAAACATGTCGACCATAGAAGATGTACTTTATTGTGTAGACGAAATAACGAGAGTGTTATTTAGAAAAATTGAGAAACTTGTTAAGAAACAGGTATCAGCTAAATTTGGTGTCATTTTCAATAATGAGTGTGTCAAAGAAGGACTGCTACCAAAATTTTGGAATATATATATATATATCCTATAGTCGACAATAGACAATAATGTGTGTGTCAGTGTGTGTCAAGGAAGGACTGCTACCAATATATGTGTGTCAAAATTTACAAATATATATATATATATATGAAAATTTAGAATTCAATTGGGACTTTTTAAATTGATTCAATTCAATTTTATTTTTGCTTTTTGAGTTTTTAATATTTTCTGGTTTCAAACTTAGTTTTAGTTTGTTTATTTTTTTCACGTATTTCTATTCTCTTTATATAATTGATAAATGTTCGTAAAATATAACTGATAACATGGAAGACAATAAAATTTGTATCCTTTTTTTTTTCTATGCTTTTTCCTAAAGTTAACTTATTCTTCTGTTCTATATATTTTTTTGTAATTATTTTATTAGAGTTAAAAAAACAATATTAAGATTTAAGGAAACAATATTTAAGGAACCGGATAAAATTTGACTTTGATATAAAGATATCTATATAAATTAAACAAAGGTTTTGCTTGTACATTGCTTAGAACTGTACTTATTTCAAATTATCTTTACGTTTTATCGTTATAGAATTCGAGTTCATCCTTATAAAAATGTCTGTTTGTTTGTCCAAAAGTTTTGTTACAAGCAAACTCAGCCACCATAAGTCATAGCTAGCTGAAACTTTGGCAGCAGATTTGTGTACACCTAACTTAAAAGTTAGACATACTGGACTTTTAAGCGGTGTTTGGCTAGCTGCACAAGTATGCAGATATACAGGTAATACATCTTAAAGTTCAATGTAGACAAAGAAACAGTGAAAAATTAAAAACTTACACCTATAGTATCTTTGTTTCTTTGTCCACACTGAACTTTATTTGTCATTTCGGATTGTATTTTCATCGAAAATGTGGTATATAGTTTAAGATATACAGGTGTTTTTGCTGTAGCTAGTAGGTATTGTTGGTTGCTTTTAATTTCGTTGACGTTTATCATAATTTGCTCGTTTTAAAAAAGTGAGTCCTTTTTTACCCGCATACTAAATAAGAAGTATACGTAGAATAAAATCAAATTTGAGCACACTATTAAAAGCTGCAAAACGAAAGCAAATTTCAGATATAATGACAGTTATGGGCTATACTAATAATGATATTTTCTACTATTCTATAATTTCTAATAATATTTTGTAAAATCATGTATCATCTCTGAATTTTTGTAAAATAGTCGTCAAAGACGGGCACTCATGCTAGTCTTTATAAATAAAATAATGATTTTGTCTGTACATTGCTTAGAACTGACTCATTTCAAGTTTTCTTTACGTTTCATACATTGGAGAAACCGAATCCACCCTTAGAAAAATTTCTGTCGGTTTGTCGGTTTGTCGGTTTGTCGGTTTGTCGGTTTGTCGGTTTGTCGGTTTGTCGGTTTGTCGGTTTGTCGGTTTGTCGTTTGTCGGTTTGTCGGTTTGTCCGCAAAACTTTGTCACAGGTAAACTCAGCTACCATAAGACATATAAAGCTGAAACTTTTACAGTAGATTTGTGTAGGTCTAACTTAAAATATAGGCTATGAATTGATTGGAAATTCAACGTAGAAGTGAAGTTATGGACGTTTAAACGCAAAAATGTTTGTCACAAGTAAACTCAGCCACCATAAGACATAGCGAGCTCAAACATTGACACTGGATTTGTGTGTGCCTAACTTAAAATATGGCTCTAAATAGATTATTAATTCAGTACAGAAGCGAAGTTATGGGGCTTTTAGCTGTATTTTTCCTAACTTCACAGACAAGTTTGTTTTGAAAATACACAGGTGTGGCAAGTAGGTATTGTTAGTTGATTTTAATTTCAATTGAGCATATGAATATATTGCGTATTTGACATCATTGAAATGGTGTTTCACAGAGTTAAGGATGTACTATCTATTGAGAATAAATGTTTTGTAAACGAGCAATTCTCAACTCTTAATATGAACAGGGAGGAAAAATCAACAAACAAGTTCTTACGCTATATGAAGCCGAGGAAAGAACTTACAAGTCAGTAAAGAGATTGGATTAGTGACGAAGAAGCAGTTCATTATCTAATTGAATTTCTTGACTCTGAATTTATTTCTCCTGGACTGCCTGCTCATGAGTAAAAACTTAAAGTAGAGCACCAATCATGCTACAATTTAGTAGCAGTAACAAATTTCATGTTACGAAACATGAGTGCCCCAAAACTGTGCAACGGGACACGACTCTGAGTTCGTCCTCTACACAGATATGCCATAGAGGCGGACATAATGACTGGATGTGGTATTGGGGAGTCTGTGTGTATACTTCACATACCATTGATTCCGAGCCACTGTCTGTTTACGTTGAAATGATTGCAAAGTCGGGTCAGAGTCTATTTCGCAGTGACGTTAACTAAGTCGCAAAGGGAGACTTCATCTAACGCAGGAATACAAGGTAGCAAAACCAAGTTTTTCTCACATGGTCAAATGTAGTTTACATGCTCAACGGTCAGAGGTTTCAACTCTTTCTTCTACCATGAACCTGAAGGACAGACAGCTAATGTAGTGTATAAGCTGGAGGCATTTGTTTAACACTGTAGTAATAATGGTATTTTCTACTATTCTATAATTTCTAATGACATTTTGAAATACCAAAAATGACGGAACTTATGATTCCTCCGTGGTATAGCCGAAAGGCAATAGGCACACGGCAATAAACCAAAACAGGAACTTCTGATTCCGTCAAAGACGGGTACGTTTGCTATGTATTATATATAACTGCCAACTTTTTTTTAATTTAATATTAGCTTAATAAATACACTGGTAATAATGTAAGGTATGGGACCAGAGTAGCCCAGTGGCTTGCGTGATCGCCGATGACAGAAGTGCAAATGTATTATAAATAAATGTAACAAACAAATATTTTTTTGAATTTAAAATGTGGATAATATAAAAGATGGTAATAAAGTAAAGGGATCTAGCCAGGGTTGCCAGTAGCTTGCTTGCTCGCCGATGACAGTAGTGCAAATCTTTATAAATAAAATAATGATTTTGTCTGTACATTGCTTAGAACTGACTCATTTCAAGTTTTCTTTACGTTTCATACATTGGAGAAACCGAATCCACCCTTAGAAAAATTTCTGTCGGTTTGTCGGTTTGTCGGTTTGTCGGTTTGTCGGTTTGTCGGTTTGTCGGTTTGTCCGCAAAACTTTGTCACAGGTAAACTCAGCTACCATAAGACATATAAAGCTGAAACTTTTACAGTAGATTTGTGTAGGTCTAACTTAAAATATAGGCTATGAATTGATTGGAAATTCAACGCAGAAGTGAAGTTATGGACGTTTAACGCAAAAATGTTTGTCACAAGTAAACTCAGCCACCATAAGACATAGCGAGCTGAAACATTGACACTGGATTTGTGTGTGCCTAACTTAAAATATGGGCTCTAAATAGATTATTAATTCAGTACAGAAGCGAAGTTATGGGCTTTTAGCTGTATTTTCCTAACTTCACAGACAAGTTTGTTTTGAAAATACACAGGTGTGGCAAGTAGGTATTGTTAGTTGATTTTAATTTCAATTGAGCATATGAATATATTGCGTATTTGACATCATTGAAATGGTGTTTCACAGAGTTAAGGATGTACTATCTATTGAGAATAAATGTTTTGTAAACTAGCAATTCTCAACTCTTAATATGAACAGGGAGGAAAAATCAACAAACAAGTTCTTACGCTATATGAAGCCGAGGAAAGAACTTACAAGTCAGTAAAGAGATTGGATTAGTGACGAAGAAGCAGTTCATTATCTAATTGAATTTCTTGACTCTGAATTTATTTCTCCTGGACTGCCTGCTCATGAGTAAAAACTTAAAGTAGAGCACCAATCATGCTACAATTTAGTAGCAGTAACAAATTTCATGTTACGAAACATGAGTGCCCCAAAACTGTGCAACGGGACACGACTCTGAGTTCGTGCTCTACACAGATATGCCATAGAGGCGGACTTAATGACTGGATGTGGTATTGGGGAGTCTGTGTGTATACTTCACATACCATTGATTCCGAGCCACTGTCTGTTTACGTTGAAATGATTGCAAAGTCCGGTCAGAGTCTATTTCGCAATGACGTTAACTAAGTCGCAAAGGGAGACTTCATCTAACGCAGGAATACAAGGTAGCGAAACCAAGTTTTTCTCACATGGTCAAATGTAGTTTACATGCTCAACGGTCAGAGGTTTCAACTCTTTCTTCTACCATGAACCTGAAGGACAGACAGCTATTGTAGTGTATAAGCTGGAGGCATTTGTTTAACACTGTAGTAATAATGGTATTTTCTACTATTCTATAATTTCTAATGACATTTTGAAATACCAAAAATGACGGAACTTCTGATTCCTCCGTGGTATAGCCGAAAGGCAATAGGCACACGGCAATAAACCAAAACAGGAACTTCTGATTCCGTCAAAGACGGGTACGTTTGCTATGTATTATATATAACTGTCAACTTTTTTTTAATTTAATATTTGCTTAATAAATACACTGGTAATAATGTAAGGTATGGGACCAGAGTAGCCCAGTGGCTTGCGTGATCGCCGATGACAGTAGTGCAAATGTATTATAAATAAATGTAACAAACAAATATTTTTTTGAATTTAAAATGTGGATAATATAAAAGATGGTAATAAAGTAAAGGGATCTAGCCAGGGTTGCCAGTAGCTTGCTTGCTCGCCGATGACAGTAGTGCAAACGTATTATAAATAAACACAACAAAAATATTTTTTTTTAATTTAATATTTGCGTAATATAAACACTGGTAATAAAGTAAGGTATGGAACCAGAGTAGCCCAGTGGCTTGCGTGCTAGCTTTTGACTGGGAGCACGTTAATTAGAACTAACTCATTTCAAGTTTTCTTTACGTTTCATACTTCAGAGTAGCCACAGGTACCCTTAGAATAATTTCTGTCTGTCGGTTTGTCCACAAAATATTGCTACCATAAGACATATAAAGCTGAAACATTGATTGTAGATTTGTGTATGTCTAACTTAAAATCTAATCTTTGTATACAGAGGCTTTTTTTTAGCACTGTACTAATAATGGTATTTTCTACTATTCTATAACTTCTAATTGTAGTATTAGTATAATACTATAATTGATATTTTGGAATACCAAGTATAATAGAATTTTTGATTCCGTCAAAGACGGGTACGTTTGCTAGTGTATTATAAATAAACACAACAAAAATATTTTTTTTTAATTTAATATTTGCGTAATATAAACACTGGTAATAAAGTAAGGTATGGAACCAGAGTAGCCCAGTGGCTTGCGTGCTAGCTTTTGACTGGGAGCACGTTAATTAGAACTAACTCATTTCAAGTTTTCTTTACGTTTCATACTTCAGAGTAGCCACATGTACCCTTAGAATAATTTCTGTCTGTCGGTTTGTCCACAAAATATTGCTACCATAAGACATATAAAGCTGAAACATTGATTGTAGATTTGTGTATGTCTAACTTAAAATCTAATCTTTGTATACAGAGGCTTTTTTTTAGCACTGTACTAATAATGGTATTTTCTACTATTCTATAACTTCTAATTGTAGTATTAGTATAATACTATAATTGATATTTTGGAATACCAAGTATAATAGAATTTTTGATTCCGTCAAAGACGGGTACGTTTGCTAGTGCTCAATTAAAATTAAAATCAACTAACAATACCTACTTGCCACACCTGTGTATTTTCAAAACAAACTTGTCTGTGAAGTTAGGAAAATACAGCTAAAAGCCCCATAACTTCGCTTCTGTACTGAATTAATAATCTATTTAGAGCCCATATTTTAAGTTAGGCACACACAAATCCAGTGTCAATGTTTCAGCTCGCTATGTCTTATGGTGGCTGAGTTTACTTGTGACAAACATTTTTGCGTTAAACGTCCATAACTTCACTTCTACGTTGAATTTCCAATCAATTCATAGCCTATATTTTAAGTTAGACCTACACAAATCTACTGTAAAAGTTTCAGCTTTATATGTCTTATGGTAGCTGAGTTTACCTGTGACAAAGTTTTGCGGACAAACCGACAAACCGACAAACCGACAAACCGACAAACCGACAGAAATTTTTCTAAGGGTGGATTCGGTTTCTCCAATGTATGAAACGTAAAGAATACTTGAAATGAGTCAGTTCTAAGCAATGTACAGACAAAATCATTATTTTATTTATAAAGATTGCGTATTTGACATCATTGAAATGGTGTTTGTAGTATTAGTATAATACTATAATTGATATTTTGGAATACCAAGTATAATAGAATTTTTGATTCCGTCAAAGACGGGTACGTTTGCTAGTGTATTATAAATAAATGTAACAAACAAATATTTTTTTGAATTTAAAATGTGGATAATATAAAAGATGGTAATAAAGTAAAGGGATCTAGCCAGGGTTGCCAGTAGCTTGCTTGCTCGCCGATGACAGTAGTGCAAATGTATTATAAATAAACACAACAAAAATATTTTTTTTTAATTTAATATTTGCGTAATATAAACACTGGTAATAAAGTAAGGTGTGGAACCAGAGTAGCCCAGTGGCTTGCGTGCTAGCTTTTGACTGGGAGCACGTTAATTAGAACTAACTCATTTCAAGTTTTCTTTACGTTTCATACTTCAGAGTAGCCACATGTACCCTTAGAATAATTTCTGTCTGTCTGTTTGTCCACAAAATATTGCTACCATAAGACATATAAAGCTGAAACATTGATTGTAGATTTGTGTATGTCTAACTTAAAATCTAATCTTTGTATACAGAGGCTTTTTTTTAGCACTGTACCAATAATGGTATTTTCTACTATTCTATAACTTCTAATTGTAGTATTAGTATAATACTATAATTGATATTTTGGAATACCAAGTATAATAGAATTTTTGATTCCGTCAAAGACGGGTACGTTTGCTAGTATCACATAAACTTTTACTTGGCTATAAGTGATCTGTTGAATACTGGTTGGCAATCCTTGGCAACATTTCAAATGGTTAAGTTCTGGTAGAAAGGTAATTAAGATGTTCAAAGCAAGTTGCTTCAGATTCTCCACAGCATTGCTAGCAACCTTTGTGGTACTTACAATAGTATAATTTAATTTAAAGTTACATTCTTGAATGACAGTGTGACTGGCAGGCAGGGTTTCAAAGGGACTCACAGAGGTGGGGGTGACATGATACCTATGCGCTTGTCTGATGCCCTCATACCAAAGAGCCACTGTGCCTCGTCAAAACATTCTCTTAGGTAAAAGAAGGAGCTAAAGTGTTCGACTAAGCTGCTACACCACATGAATAGAGCTCTTCTACCGGCTGGTCGGAATGATTGATATATCACCTCAATGCATATTAGTTTAGGTTGTACTGCCAGTCCGAGAAAAGTGCACACATAGACCGAACATTGGCTCTTAGTGATACAGCACATGAGCTATTCTATAATTTTTAATAATATTTTGGAAAATCATGTATCATCTCTGAATTTTTGTAAAATAGTCGTCAAAGACAGGCACTCATGCTAGTATCACATAAACTTTTACTTGGCTATAAGTGATCTGTTGAATACTGGTTGGCAATTCTTGGCAACATTCAGATGGTGGTCCTAAATTTTGTCTTATTTCAGTGTATTTACTGATCTATAACGGGTACCTGAATGATACAGACTCGAGTACAAACAATTTTATGTCCTTTCCGAGGGGAGACGTGCTCAGATTTATTCACTTCCCGTGTGGGTATTGAACTTCGGATCTATCAGTACAGAGGCGAGAACGTAAGCCACTGGGCTACTACGTCCCCATGAATATAGATTAAAAACTACAGACAGGCATGAGAATACAAATACAGTCATGTGCTGTTGCTTTTGAGGTGGTAGTGCTCCTAAACACAAAGTTAGGTAGACGTTCGTTTACTCTGCCTAGGAGTGCCGGGTTAGCTCAGTGGTTAACGTACTCTTTTGTTTAGTGGGACCTCTTTGCTTGCTTTTATTAAATTGTTATAAGATTTTTATTTTTTTTTGTGATGTAGGGTTGTGGAAGCTCGCCTCCGCGTGGTCTACCTCGGGCGTATCTCGGAGGTTTTGTTTGCCTCTATCCTAGGCTAGAGCTTGTAGCTCCCGAGATGCGGCAAAAGAGCTTTCACGTAAGAAAGGCATCAGTCTGTTTTGTTGTTGTTTTCAGCGATATGGCTGAAAAAGCTGGGAGCGCTAAATAATACCAAAACAGGTTAACGTACTCGCCTCTGAACTGATAGGTCCAGGTTTCGATACCCACCTGGCCCTCGATTGATTTACATGGATGATGAATAAACCGGAGCACGTCACCTTTCGAAGAGGACGTTAAACCATTGGTCCCGAGCCTGTACGATGTCAGGTACACGTTAAAGATCCCTACTTTTAAATACACTTAAGTTAGGCAAAATTTAGGACTTCCAATGTAGAATCAACAGGTGATATGGCTTTCCAACAACTAAAATTGGCAGATAATGGATGCCAAATAATAAATTAGTCACAATTTCCGTCCCCTAGAACAGGATTAAAAGATGAAAGCCTTTTAAGCGTGAGCATTGTTTTATAACAAAAAACAAACAACAGTTTACTCTGTCTGAGATCCGTTTTCTAGATAGCCACAACCAGTGAGCTATCAAAGCCGCACCAGTGAGCTAATGTGCCGATTACCGTTACTCACCTGTGCGTGAGCTATAAATCCAACTGAAACGAGATATACCCCTCTGAGAGGATGACTGAGTTCATAAAACCACAATCTCTAGAAGGAGTTTACTTATCACAATTCACAAAATGAGGGCCTCACGCTTATGAATGTTTCAATTAATTCATGATAATAATTAAAGGTAGTCATTTTTGCAACATGAGCTGCTTTCATAAAAAAATATTTTATCATAACAACATATACATTAAGTTTTTTAAGAGAAGTACAAATTCGATGGATGAGTGGAAGCAAGGGAAGGAGGTCTCACTCACTGTTTACTGATTAGTATACCTCTCTCGTTATTCAAGAGGGCGGAAAGCGTATCTAACTTGTTATTTAATACTAGTTTTAACCTTCCGTGAGCCACAATACGACTTTGAATCTGTATCAAATTTTACTTGTATAAAACAAGTAAGAGAAGTATAAACAGAACTATGTTCTCTTACTAATATTGTCAAAATTCCTATTGTATATATTTTCTTATTTGAAACTTTTTTCGCTGTTTATGTATTTGTCTTACTATCATAACGAATCATATATCCTCTACCCGGACAACTCATAGAAAACAATATATATATATATATATATATATATATATATATATAATATATAACTGGCAGCAGATATATCTGTCAGATAAACTGTCAGACAGCAGATAACAGCAGTCAGACGTGAATGCTGAATCTGCTCTGCTATTCATAGAAATACTCACTCCTGTATCTTGATGGCCTCGTCATCAGGTAGATAGAAGTGAATCGCTCCGAAGATTGGCAACGACTGGCTAGTTAGAGGTGGTTAGAGGTGGTTAGAGCTGGTGGCTTTGAAGAAACACTGTAGCCAACTTACGAAGGCAGGGGAGATAAGGACAGATAAAGAAATAAGCGATAAACTAATGAAAACATTGAAATAATAACCATTAACACGTTATAAAAACCCAACTATAAATAAAAATAAGTTATTAAACAAATTAAGAGACTAAAAAAATCAAAGAAACAATCAAATATTGTGGTTAAGACCAGGAGCAAATCTACCTCCTAGAAACTGATAAGTGCTTCTTCTGAAGCTCTCAGAGTGATATGAAAGTAATAAAGTAGTGTATATAGTAATATGAAATGGGAACCCAACTTCAGTTGGTTTTGACTCTGACGATGACCGCTTGTTACAGTTGAAAGATCTTAGTCTTTTTTTTCCACTTCATTTTGTGGTTTGATCATTGATTGTTATTTTACGTGTTTATGTGAAATGTTGTTATATATATATATATATATATATATATATATATGTATGTATGTATATATATATATATATATATATATATATATATATAACACATGTCGTTTTATATAGTTAAGTGTAATCGTAAATCGTTAATAGTAAGCATTAGTGTAAAATAAGTGAATAAAATTAATTTTGGACAGCTCTTACATACGCTATCTCCTACCACAAGGAAATCCATCAGAAAATTGGAAAATCTTTCAAAAAAACTAACCAGATTGGAAATAGGCGAGAAATTCGTTAATACATATATGTATATATATATATATATATATATATATAGATAGATATTGTGTGCATGTAAGTTTGTAATCACTATGAAAGATGATTGATTGTGTTACTCCTGGCAAAGTGTTGAAGCTTGCAAACATTACATGCTGAAAGTTTTATAAGTTCAAATCTGGAATACTAAAGAAAGTCCTTCTTGAAGATAGATAAGAACCTCAACTGGCATAACTCAGGAACTTTTATTTAACAGTCAATTATTAATTTAAGTAAATAACAACACGAACAAATAAATTACTTTTTAGTTATAACGAAAATTAAAAAGGAAAACTACGTTTTAATATTTCATTGTTTCCAGCTAAATAAATAACTTATGGTATTATGAGTTTTTATATTCGTTTTATATAGTCAGTCAGTGGAACTAGTAAGTATTGTAGACAAGTCTGAAAATTGAGAGTGTTTTTACTGTATTGCTTAAACAACTAGTGTAAGTGCTTTAACTTAAAAAAGAAAAAAAAAAGACATCAAAGGAAAGAAACGAGTGTTCAGAGGTGAATAAAACGTTAAATGTCACACACACATACACATACAATAAACGAAAAAAAAACAGAGGACAAACTTTATTTTACTTTTAAATAAAAATGCGCGCGACGTTTTGTTTTCTAATATAGATGATATGTTTAAAGCTTTAAAAAATTTGATTCATTAATGCTAACATTTCAAAAAGAAAGAAGCCAGTAGAAGTGATGAGTTTGCAAGGTTGGGGGTGGGAGGGGGGGGGGGTGAAGTTAATAGAAATTCCTTTTGAGAGGGGAAGCAAGCACAAGTGTTTGTTTTTCAGATGTTTGCAATGTGCGAGTCTCCCCCTCCTCCTCTTGTGTGTTAGTCGGCGGATGGGGGTGGGTGGGTGTATCTGGTAGCGTTCTAAAGAGCACTCTTCACCCCTCCCCCCTCCCGCCCCCCAACATCCCCTTTTTGCTCCGAGAGATAGGCTCACGTTCTTCCGCAAATTAGCTGTCGACGAAACTAACCCTCTTCCCACAGTATACGTCACTCACTCTTTCTCTCTCTCTCTCTCTCTCTCTCTCTCTCTTCTACAACCATTTTCTGTCATTCTGTAACGACTCTACTTCTTTCTCTCTTTCTCTAATTGATGTCACCCCTTCTCCCTATTCCAACCTTCTAACAATCCTTTTTACAAATCCTCACATTCACTACCCCTTCTCACTCTCTCTCTCTCTCTCTCTCTTTTCTACCCTTTATAGAAGCCACGCAATTATTCAACTTAAGTAAATTGTTCCAGATGAATAAAAAAAGAAATACCGTTTAAAATATTTTCCGAAGGGAATTAATTTATATGAAGTCTAAATTTCGATTGAGTCGAATACAATATAAGGTTTAGTGTGCCACAGTTTTTTGTATTAGCATTTTTTGTTTTGAGTTTGAATCGAACAAATAACTGGAATGGTCGCATACACCAGAGACAGAATTGGCTGGTGATGCAGCCAGTCTTGGTTTTGTACTCAATAATGATCATTAATCTAATAACTTATGACAAAATATAAGTTAGGACTGTCAATAAAAATATTAATCTGAAGTCTGGCACAACCATAACTAAAATAGATGTAATAGAATAATTCTAGCATTAATGGAATCAGTTCAACTTTTGATGATTTTAAAAATACTCGACCTGGAATTCCCATACTAATAGATACCGATACAGGTCTTGAAACAGACAAGTCCGGGAATTGGTAACACTGGGAAGTGGTAGTAGTCTAATGGTGGGTAGGGTAGGCATATGAGAAGGGAGATAGCTCTGCCATGCCTTGCAATATCACAATCACAATCACAAACATCAAATACAAGTGAATATAGTTAGTTTATGTTTATTATACATTAAAATGAGTAATAATATTGTTTATGCGTAATAAAGGTATAGGTTGCTTAAGATAACGATATTGGAGTAGTCTAGGCTACTCGGTCTCACTCTGTCCTCATTCTGAATTACCAATACCCGTACTATTCGGAAGAAAAAAAACAGTCACAAACATGAAAGTACGGTTACTTGATCTATGGAAACTCGAGGGTTGAGTGTTTTGATATCTTTTTCTTTTTTTTTATTTTAAACTTTATAGCTTTCTTCAAGGAATTTATGTACTAAAATCTATAGTTCCTTTAAGTTCAGTGTAAATAAATATATATATATTTCACTTAATTAAACGAAACACGATCCAAACTGGACACAATACGAGTTCAAAATTCAAGAAGAGTAACACACAGAGAGTAAGGAAACACACTTACAGACTCAAATTTTCGAGTAATTCGTCTTCAGGAGAAAAGAGAAAGGGAAACCAAGCACGTTGAAGACGTAACGGCAAGTAACCCGTTGCGTCTACAAAGTGCTTGGTCTCCCTTTCTCTTTTCTCCTGAAGACGGATTATCCGAAAATTTGAGTCTGTGTGTTTCCTTACTCTCTGTGTGTTGCTCTTCTTGAATTTTAAACTCGTATATATATATATATATATCCACTTGTCAATATATACGCTTATTTTTCTATATACACCACTGATGCATATAATATCATTAGTATAACTACAACAGTAATAACAATTTTGAAAATCGAAATTGTAGATTTCGTTTTACGAAATAATTTCATACAGGAGAACATGGCTTTTGTTCCAATAGCCATTGGATATCTTCCATAGTTTACCTGACCTCCTTATACATTGAAAATTTAAGACGAAGTTTCCCATTTAAACTTAATAATATCCTTATTTTACCTGAAAAATGTCAGAAACATCAAAGAATATCGTTTTATGTTAATTTTTAATTTAAGATGTAGGATAATTATATCTTATTGAAAGAGTATATTCAATTTTGAACTATGTTTTAAATTGTTGTTCCTTTATATAATTATTATACTGGGAATTTTACTGCTTCCTAGTATTTCATTAAAATTTCTTTCTATTTGGCAAAAGTCATATGTACCAATTCACTTTGAGCGAGTATTATCTTTTTCCTGTGTGATGTACTCTGTTAGAAGGTTACTCTATAAAAAATATATTAGTAATTACCCAGTTTTACACACTCAAATCAAAGTCAAAGCTGGCTATGCAGTATAATGAAAAACCTTTATAGCTGGCAACTTGACATTTTTAAAAACTAGAATAGTGAAAAAACTGGACATTTATAAAAAACATAACTCCTCTTTCTTGAGGAAAGAGTCCATTCGTCACATTCCAATAGCATGGAAAGATACTACAATTCACAAAGATAAAGTAATTATAACTGATATTAAGTTTTACTCAAGAGTGCAATATATATATTTATTAACGAATTTTATGAGATAAATCCATCATACCATGAAGAAATTTATTTATGTTTATTGGCAGTGATTTTTTTAGATGTAAAAATATTATTCCATTTATATCTCATATAAGTCAATAAATATTTAAATTTTTTCATTATAAACATCAATTTTATCTCAGTAGATTCGGTGAAAAATTTTCTAAGTCAATGTAAACAATGATAAAAAATATGAAAAATTCGACAAGTATAACAGGTGATCCCTTCGTCTAGGATAAACAAACAGTTTATATAGCTTTATTGCTCTTTGCCTCGATTGAAATTTCATGAATTTTTTTATAAATTGCTACTTTTTTTGTTTCATTTTTGGTCAAATTTTTATGTTTTTTTAATGAGCCGTTTGGAGTCAAAAAATATTCTTTGAAAACAGAAATCGTTCTTCAACGCCCCTTTTAGTGAATGTAATTTTGAAAAAAATTATCTAAAATCGTTCTCCACATAATGTTCTATCTTTAGACATAGTTTCATTTTGATCCGTCAAACGGTTTGGCTTGTATAGCTTTCACTAGCTTTGAAATTGAATTATAAGTCAAATTTATTACATTTTATTGAAAAAGAAATATTTTCCGTTGTTTCAAAATTCTGAATATATTTTTCGTTTGTTCCATTTGTAATCTCAAAGATCATGCCAAAATCTCAAAACTCTAGAGTTAGCAGTTTAGGAGAAAAAATGTCGTAAAACCGGTTTTTAGCAAAAAAAAGTGACTTTCCTGTCATGCATAATTCTTCCCAAACAATAGGGATCATCTACGCTATAGGGCCCATTTTCGTGTAAAATATCAACTTGATCCATCAAAAATTCTGGACCGTAGCGTGGTAACAAGCAATGCAAACACACTCACCCACCCACCCACACACAGACAGACATCATCGCAAAAACATATAATTTACATTTGGAACCTGAAAACATATAATTCCGTCAAAATCTCGAGATCGAATTTTTTCACAATCAACTTTACTTTACTTACAGTAAAGTAAAGAATAAAAAACTATAAAATAAAATAAAATAAACTAAAACTAAAATAAAATAAAACTATAAAATAAAATACTATAAGCCCAATTTTCTCAAACAAAAATCCTATAAACATAAATTTTTGAAATACATTTTTTTCGTTGGTATATAACATATAAAACAATGAAATAGTCTCACTTTATTTCATCACAAAAATGGAATAAATTTTACTTTATCACAAAATCCTTTTTTCTACTAAAAAAAAGTATTACTATTTTACAAATTTTAGCCAAATAAATTTTAGAATCTTCTATTGAAATGGAACGATGTTGAATCTAATGTTTTAATGCTTATGTTTAAATATTTTGACTCATATACTGCTACATTATTGATATATTTTTCAATATTTTTCTTTTTTTATCGAGATTTGGTCTAGCTTGAAACAATGCAACATATTTAAGTCGACTTTCGTCTATATTTGTAGACATCTTCAAGGCTACATCAATACAGAATTTAATTATAGTAACATGAAGCAATTTTATAAGTTAGATTGTTTATAAATTGTTTTCATGTTACTGTAATTAAATTCTGTATTGATATAGTCCTGAAGATGTTTTATAAATATATGAGTCGACTTAAAGGTGTTGTATTATTTGAAGGTAGACCAAACCTCGATACAAAAGAAAAATAGTATGCAAAATATATGGTCGAGATAAGAAAACATTTAGATATATTTTTCGTTATGATATAGTGATACATATGCGTTCTCTTAGAGCTCCTTCCGAAGTATTGTTTTTTACTTAGAATCCCTTTTTAGGCTTTTGATTAAGAATCCCTTCATTACATTCCCTAAGAACTCCCCAACCATATCCATCATAGACGCTATTGTTGAAATAGAAAGCCAAGCCCTAGACTGACAACATTTCACGTCTTAAGAAGACCAGACGACCACGAAATAATGTATAACGAATACCAAACAAAAGACTACAGACAGTTACTTACAGACTCCATAAACACAGCAGTATAAGAATTTAGCAGTAGTAGGTCCGTGACCTGGAACTGCTAATTACAACGTGAACTACAGTGCGCGGAAAGAATCGTTGGTCGTTGGTCGTTGGTCCTTGGTCGTTGGTCGTTGGTCGTTCATTACATGATTAATTAGAAAACTTAACTGTTGTCAAAAAATTAAATGCGATTCTAAAATGTTGAAATTAGTTGTAATAGTACCCCAAAAGATGGGACAACAAATGGATTTTGAGTAAAATTGAAAAAGATTTTTTAGCGAAAGCTCAAAAGTATCTTAATAAGAGGCTTACCGTTGCTCACATGAAAGAAAGCTTTATGCAGCCTTCTTTACGTTACGAATATAACCTTAGGGCAATGGTGAAATAAAAATACTTATAAAATCACATTCCGATGAGCTTCATATTCATTTTCTAAGCTCTTCATGACATACTAGACGACTCCGTGACCTCCTGTGTCCCGTGACCACCTCTACCACCTCTTTATGACATACTACACGACTTCGTGACCTCCTGTGTCCCGTGACCACCTCTACCACCTCTTTATGACATACTACACGACTTCGTGACCTCCTGTGTCCCGTGACCACCTCTACCACCTCTTTATGACATACTAAACGACTCCGTGACCTCCTGTGTCCCGTGACCATCTCTACCACCTCTTTATGACATACTACACGACTTCGTGACCTCCTGTGTCCCGTGACCACCTCTACCACCTCTTTATGACATACTACACGACTTCGTGACCTCCTGTGTCCCGTGACCACCTCTAACCACCTCACTCAGTGTTAAGAAATAATAGGGACAATTAATAAAATACATTCAATATATGTGATTGACAGGAATAACTGCTATTGCTGTTTTTTATTATTAAGTCATGTTGTATAGAAAACAAAGGTTCTTGTATGGCCGCAGCCATACTATATCAGCTTTTGATATAGTATTCTTAACATGATTCAAGATATATATACAGTAAGTATATTTACTGTAAGGTAAAGGAAGAAACACCGTTGCACCCTCTGGCTGATTGGCAAGCCAATGTGTTTGACCCATCACAGTGTCTTTTGCCACTGTGGACCCCCAGCAAAAGTGCTGAGCTTCTTGGAGTCGTTGAAGCTAACTGGGGTACTATAGTACTGAAGGGTGGAAAGTGCAATAGTTCTTAGAACACTGTACTGTAATCACTCTCAATAAAATAAGAAAAAGAAGAAGAAGTATATTTAGCAAAACAAAAAAATAACCGTTGCCACTGCAACCTAACCTAACCTTTACTAACCTCCGAGATAATAACAATAAGCATCTGTTTAAACAAAACATTACTATTTTAATTCAACCAGAGTCGTACATTCTAGTTTTACAACCAATGGTCGTTTCCATATTGAACACATCGTTAGATCAACGAGAGTAAGCAACATTGGTGGTGGTTACAACTTGGATGGGTGACGCCACAAACCATTGACTGCTCCGGTCATATGGCTCCCTTCCTAATCGTAGTATAAATGATTATCTAATCAAATGATTCCTGTTTTCTTCATCTGTATGTACAGTTCCAAATGCGTCGACAACGGTGGATATTGGAAAAAAATGCTTCTACATTACTGGTTACTCAAGATACGCATCCATTTATTGCTGTATGTCGTATTAAGTTTCATTGTTATTTATAATTGTTATGCCCATTGTTATCTCCATTTGTTATGTTTCCAAATACCTAGTTAATAATAGGTAAATTATATTACCTAAGCGCTAATGACTCCAAGGCGATGTGCTTAAAAAAAGTTAAGTCTCCCTTCCCTTCTTTACGTATAACTCCCTTTTGAGAATAAAATGCAATCTTGAAAAAACTAAAACTTTACCTAGTCAATTTTATGTTTTTTTTTAAAAAATAATAATAACTTTTTAAATTTTCTCTCAACCGCAATTATATAAAAAAAAATATAATACAATTTGTTTAAAGAAGAAAAAAATTAAACGTTTAAAAAAAAAGAAAATTAATAACATTAAAAATTAAAGGGAAAGTTGATATAATTTTCAAATAATATAATTTTTCATTAACTTGTTATTTTTTAAAAAAAAAATGATTTAAAGAATTGAAAAAAAAAAAATAAATAAAGGTAAAAGAGCTAGTCATTGGTGTTAACTAGGGCGGAGTGATTGGAGCGTAATAGAGGGTGCAAATGAGAAGGAGTCTTTATTAATTATTGCAAGACTTGGGGGTTGGCAGCACTGGCTTTGGGAGATAATTACAGCAGAGGGTTGCAGCTCAGCCAAACCCCAACCCCTCAGCCCTTGTAGATTACGCTTCAATTTATCAACCATTTCTTTTTATCTTACTTCAATTGTCCTACAATTCACAAGTTGTTCAAACCATTCTATTTAAACCCATTGTATTTATTACTGCACGTATATTTTTATTATCTGATTATATACTTTTATAAGAATATATTATATTATGCTTTTATGCCTATTATATTGCATATATATATATATAAGTGTATAATGTAATCGGGATTCGGTCAATTTTCTAGGATCAAAATCAAACTCTCAATGCCGACGTTTCGGTTTTATTTAAAACCTTTTTCATAGGCCTATGAAAAATGTTTTAAATAAAACCGAAACGTCGGCATTGAGAGTTTGATTTTGATCCTGGAAAATTGACCGAATCCAGATTACATTATACACCTGTTCTATCCAACGGTTGATATATTATTGAATTTGTTATATATATAAAGATTTTACATAAACACACGTGGAATAACAATTAATGATCAAACCACAATAAGAAATGGGAAAACAAGACTAAGATCTTTCAACCGTAACAAGCGGTCTTCGTCAGAGTCAAAAACCCAACTGCTCTCATATATATATATATATATATATAGTTCAATATAGACAAAGAAACATAGAGAAATCAAAAGAACACACTTACAGCTTCTAATTTTCGGTTTGAACCGTCTTCAGGAGAGATAAGAGAGGGAAACCAAGCGCACTGTGTGTTCTTTTGATTTCTCTATGTTTCTTTGTCTATATTGAACTATATTTGTCCGTTTTTGGATCGTATTTTCAACGAATATATATATATATATATATATACAGAAAAACCACAATTAAACACGTGATGCCATCCATGAAGTCTAAACCAGAAAGAAAAAGAAAAACAAAAAGGATAAATGCTCTGAGGCCTTTCACTTTATGTCATCACAGAGCAAACAAAGTAAGAACATAGAAGGTAACAGAAAAGTTAACAAGGAGTTGTTTTTCATTTTCCTTATGGTTTATACTTCATGTATATTCGTATATTTGATTCGTATATATTTGTATACGCACAAAAAGGTGTTAGGTTAGAAATAAGCATAGGTTTCAATAGAACACATATATATATATATATATATATATACTTCAAATAAACTGTGACGCATAGACAAAAACATAACAAAGACTCACTTTTCAATATTTCGACTGTAATGGCGGTCGTCCTCAGGAGAAGAAGTGAATTGACGGAGGGACGACAGTCAACTTAGTTGACTGTTAGACACAAAAAAGAGACTAACACTCACGATTCTCGGTTATTTCGGTTGTCTTGCCTTCTTTAGGAGAGGGGAAAAAGAAGAGGAAACACAGGAGTGGAAATGTGAAAGCGTCCACTGGCCGTAACAACCGGTCTATGTCAGAGTCAAAAACTCAACTGATGGTTTCAAGTTAGTTGGGTTTTTGACTCTGATGAAGACCCCTTGTTAGGGTTGAAAATCTATGTGACGTGTCGCTGTGTGAGAAGCAGTATCTTCTCGGGTGGGTGTCCACATAACTCCAAGGAGGAGCTAGACCTCCGGCCCTCACCAGTGGGTGGGAGCATTTATTGGCAAATGCTCCTATACTGGTACTCATTCTTAATGAGCCCTGACCCGGGGGAACGGGTGCTTTCCTCATCGGAGGGGGACGACCGAACTCACAAGAGCACTGGAGTAGTCCTAAAACTGCAAGGATTTGTAGGATCCTGACTACTAATAGTTAGGGTTGAAAGATCTTAGTCTTTTTTTCCCATTTGATATTGTGGTTTGATCATTGATATATATATGTATATATATATTTCACATAGCGGTGTATAATTTACTTGACAGCGTCTTTTTTGTAAGAAATATTGATGTACTTATTTTGTTATTTAAGTATTGCAGATTAAGTGCGTTCTATTGATAGAATTAAGCCACCAAATGATTAATTTTATCTAAACACACACACACACACACACATACAAATTCCTACTCAACATGTTAGTTGAGTGAGTGAGTGACACATACTTAGTTAGTTCAGTAACACGCATGCGCGCAAACGCAACATGTACGTGTTATTTAGTAGTGACTATTTAGTGATACGTACACTAAATAATAATCTTGTATGCTAAATAATCTTAATCTGAAATTATAAACAATTAACTAAATTAAATCAAAATATAATTCAACATATACGAGTAAGACTATTTTTTCAACTATGTTGCTTTATTAGTATTCAATTTTCAGTTATCAGAGATATACATTTTTCATTTTCATACTATACTGTAAGCAGAACTACATCTATAAGAAATAATTCTTTTGTTATTGAAGGACAAATAAAATTATACTTATAATTTTTTAACTAAAATAATTTATATCTTTCTTTGTTTCAATGTGGCCATAGGTATTATTAGCAGTGTTTTCTATTATAATAAAATTTAGGGCTCATTAGAAAACTATAAATATGTTTAGTTTGGCTAAATTAAAAAGTTTTTTTTTCGGGAACATATTTCTAGTATGTGTACAAACGAAGCATATTCTTTGAATAGTCTCCTGTGATAGAATCGCATATATTGCATACCCTTCTCAAAATTCAAATATAGCAATGCCATCTTCCCCTGTCACATCTTTCCTTAGCACGGTACTGGACTATAGAACTGGGTAGAATATCTGATTCCTGTATTTCCAAACCTTCGTTGTAATATCTTACATATTATCAAAATATAACTTCTTATTTGAATAAGTACATATTCTTTACATTTGAACATTACTCATACTGACTTAAAAACGTAATAAGCTATTTATTCTATTGAATTTGTTATGATTTCTATAAGTGTATGTATATGTATAAAGCAAGATTTTACATAAACACGTGAAATAACAATCAATGATCAAACCACAAAATAGGGAAAAAAGACTAAGATCTTTCAACCGTAACAAGCTGTCGTCGTCAGAGTTAAAAACCCATCTGACTCTGACGAAGACCGCTTGTTACGGTTGAAATATCTTATTCTTTTTTCCGTTTTTATTTTGTGGTTTAGTCATATTATATATATATATATATATATATACTTTAACACAGAGAAAAGAACACAGGAAGACACTACAGAACTCACTTCGATATTTCGACATCCGTCATCATCAGGAAGAACTGCAAAGTACTTGCATAGAGAAGCAAACAGCTACTTATAATATACATTTATATTATATATATGTTATATATATAACAGTCATTGTCTGCCTTCGGAGTGACTCGTTTCTATCTTCCTGATGACGAGGACATCGAAATATAGTAGTGAGTTTCTGTTCATTTCTGTGTGTTCTTTGTGTCAATATAGTTTATATATATATATATCAATGATCAAACCACAATAAGAAATGGGAAAACAAGACTAAGATCTTTCAACCGTAACAAGCGGTCTTCGTCAGAGTCAAAAACCCAACTGAGTTGACTCTGACTCTGACTCTGACGAAGACCGCTTGTTACGGTTGAAAGATCTTAGTCTTGTTTTCCCATTTCTTATTGTGGTTTGATCATTAATTGTTATTTCACGTGTTTATGTGAAATCCTTTTATATATATATATATATATATATATATATATCAGATCAAAAACGAAGAAAAGCAACACACAGAGAAAGAGACACACTTATGAGCTAAAAAATTTTCGGATGATCCGTTTTCAGGAGAAAATAGAATGGGCGACCAAGCACACCGAAAAAACAACGGCAGGAAACAACAACTGGTCGCCCATTCTATTTTCTCCTGAAGAAGGATCATCCGAAAATTTAATTTCATGAGTGTGTCTCTTTCTCTGTGTGTTGCTTTTCTTCGTTTTTGAGCTGATTTGTGGCCAGTTTGGATCGTTTTTTTCGAATTTTATATATATATATATATATATATATATATATATATATATATATATATATCATACAAATAAAAAGATAAAATTATAAAATTTAACTACGATCTTTTGATTAGTAAATGTATAAAATACAAATACATTCTTTTATAATGTAACTCCTATGTTACAGATTTTCATCTTTAACTTCCACCTAAATTTGTTTGAACAAAGTTGTGTCCATGAATTAAATGTTTTTTTTTTTTAATATAATGAAATGGAAAAGTATTGACGAAGTATTATATAATGCATAATATACGAGATTGCCATAATATGTGAAGGTATTAGATTTGGTAATGATTTAAATGAACTGAGTGTTTTTTAAAGGTTTGTTAACGGGAGTTAAATACAGAATGGTCACAATGGAATTTTATCAAAAAAAAAATCCAACTTTTGCTTAAAGTCCATAGAGATATTTTTTTTAGATTTTGTTTTGATAAAGAGAAATGGGAAAAAATATTACAAAAGGAAGCGTCATAAGAAAAAAATTATGTAGGTTATCAAGATCTAAAAAAATTTTTATGCCATTAAAATATTTATCGGTGCTGAGAATTTAGGCTCAGAAGTTGGCTAGATTCCGCAGTAAACTCCCACGAACCTAAAAGCAGCCCAATTTTTACTTGGTCAACAAATATGTTTGAATTGTGTTATCAAAAATCATCAAGCTAAAGAACTGGTTAAGTATTTTTTTTTAGATTTTTTTTTTTAAATGGTTGTTCAATCGTCAGTCTGTAAAGAAAACGAACTAGTTATCGAGAGAAAAAATCTCAATTTATTGATATTACCGTATTTTGAAGCATAGCAGGCATACTTGACTGAGGTCATCAGCAAAGGCCTATTTAACTCAACTGATTAGTAGTATATGCAAGGAATATCTTCTCACGTATCCCATTTTTATGAGACTCACTTGATGAGATTATCATCTTAACAGCCTTCAGAGAAATGTTTACCAAATATCCCACTGAAGAAACACAAAGTATGATTACTGTCATTCCACACTCTTACGATGACTATAACCTACATCAAATATTAATTTACTTTGCACCTTTCCATCTTTGTAATTTTTTTTTTTTAATTTTATAGTCCAAATGAACTGAAAGAGTTTCAGTTTGACTTTTAATTTAAAATGAGTCAAATACAAATACATTCTTTGATTAGTATTTGATATTCTATAGCCATCAATGACATATCTGATGTACTTATTCTGAAGTAATCGAATTATTAATTAATTTCTTTCATAATTCAAGTAAGGTTACTTTACTTACATTTTAATTTTTTAACATTAAAAAATAAAATAAAATAAAATTAAAAAATACCACACCACACGAGCTATACAAGCTCGTGTGGTGTGGTATTGTGTGGTATTTACTCAAGCTAGTGAATTTACGTCACTAGTATTTAATTTACTAGTTTCTTTCTTACTTTACCTTAAGTAAAGTATTCTCATTATGGAAGGTTTAATATCGAGATGTTGACAGGATATACATGTTTTTGAGGTCCCCTTGAGTTCATTTTTGAAGCTATTTTTTTTTTTGATGTTTGTATGTGAATAACAGACGGCATACACAAGTTCTGTATGAACTATATTTGATGTTCACTCGAATATCAAATTTCCTTACTAATAGAGACCGAGGCAGGTCCGGAAACAGAAACGTCCGGAAATTGGTAACACTGCTAAGTGGCAGGTAAGGTAGGATAAATGGTTGACAGTATGCCCAGACGTATCATATACATAACCGCACTAGAACCTTCTAGAAGGGCAAGGCTATCTCAATTTTATTTACTTTAACACACTACATATTTAATTTAAATAAACACTATTATTAATGCATATTAAACTTTATAATGAACAACAAAACGGCTTAGCCTAACTGTTGACGGCAGGCCAAGACGTATCATAGGATATATAGCCTAACCTCAACACAGTTTACAAGAATTGGGAAAAACTTTTTGTGTAGAGACATAATACGTACCCAAATATGAGTAAATGCAACAATATAACAGATTGTACAGTTAATGAACAGTTTAGTAGGGTTAGATCGACTGAATACTGCAATGGCCTATTTGAAAAGATTTGAATCAAATTGGAATAGTGTAGGCATAGTATGAGAAGGGAGGGTAGCTTATTCTGTTTGAACTTACATTAAATCACAATAATCAAATGCAGGTGGATACAGTAAGTTTATGTTCATTATACTCATTAATTATAGATTAAAATACCCACAAACAAGAACTGTATCCAAATAGTACAGAATAAATGTGCCCGCCTTATAGCTACGGCTCCATGGTACGCCAGAAATGTTGATATTCAACATGATTTGAGTTTGGAATCTATCTATTCCTACATTGCTCGTCTTGCCAGTAATGAAGACAAAAAACTGTCAACCTATCCAAATCTGCTTGTTTGGGAACTAAATCGTACTCCCAACCTTTCCTAATCCCACGATCCTCAAAGTTTCCTACTTAAACTAAAAATGATGACCACATGACTCCATAAGTATACAGTACCATAGAGAATGCAAAGCCTGAAGACCAAACGACCATGAAGACGACACATTCCCTTACAGACTGACTCCCTCATTCTTGACTATGTTTACTAACCTAACAAAAATAGCAGGATGAGAATCTAGCAGTAGTGGGCCACTGGTCCGGATCTGCTATTTACGACATGCACTTTTGTGCATTGTAATATTTGTTTGTCGTTGGTTGATTAAAATATGTAATAGTAAGAATATTGTTTATGGATTGTAAAAGGTATAGTTTGCTTAAGATAGCAAAATTGGAGTAGCGTAAGCTACGCTGTCTCATTCCACCCTCATTGTGATTTACCAATACCCGAATGATATTTATCCTATTCGGAAGAGAAAAAAATGTACGGAAACTTAAAAGTACGGATTCCCTAAATACGGAAACTCGAGAGTCGAGAGTTCGAAGTTCTACAAGTTTACAGGCTTCAAACTAGCAAACAAAAAAATACAATTAATAAATATGACAACTTTTTTTCTTTAAAACATTGGTATATGTTTATCATTTTTGTATTGCAGTCAAACTCAAAATGGATCAAAATTTGCTTCCAAAAATTAAATTTAATTTGATTTAAATTTAATGAAGCTACCAATTAAAATCAAATATAATAATTCATACTGATAAATAAAAGGTTATCTATGACTTTAACATTATTATTTGTTGTTGTTATTATCATTATTATCTTTATTATTCTTTGTTCGTAGGCCTAACAAAAGGTTTTAAAATAAAACGAAACGTCAATAATGAGAGTTTGATTTTTGAACCTAGAAAATTGAGCAAACTCTGCTATAATAATACAGCTGTTTTAACAAACGGTTGATATATTATTGAATTTGTTATGAATTTATCGTTATATATTCATAAATTATGAACTTAAGGAAAAATTAATTTTTATCGATCACAATTGAATAGTTTGCATTATTGTTTAAACCGATCCCCTAAAGGGTGATAACGTCAGCTGTTTACCGGCTTTTCATTTGATCGGTGATTCTACATTGGGAGTCTTAAATTTTGCCGAACTCAAGTGTATTTCGAATAGGGCTTTTTAAGGAGTACCTGACATCACACAGACTTGGGACTGACGGCTTAACGTCCTCAATGAGAGACGATGTATTCAGATTTATTCAACTCCTTCGCGAATAAATCAAGGATTAGGTGGGGATCGAACCTCGGACCTACCAGCCCAGAGGCAAGTACGTTAACCGCTGAGCTAACCTGGCCCCTAGTTGGTTATTTAACTATAGATAAACAAACACCTTTAGGCCAACGTTTCGTCCATATTACTAGACATCTTCAGGGATACAATCTACTCCTAATAGGCACTAATTAAAGCTTTTTGTGTTAGTCAGCTGGAATGACTGATAGGGCGGGGATTGATAAACACGACTAGAAAAGGAAATGAAAAGGGAATGTATAAAAGGGAATGCATAAAGGGACGACGGGAGTGGAGCAGGCTTTAAGCCGCATTGTGGTTCTCCAGACTCCATATGCGCTGCCCCGCCTATCCAGTTCACTAACGCCGACCGCCGACTCCAACACAAAACAATAACCCATCTGTTTCCAACAATACCAATTTATTAAACAATCATCACAACAGATTCAAAACACGTTATGAAATTTATAATTTTTAGTTTTTTTGGAAATGCCAAGAAATACATTTTAGTCTCTTCTGGTGAGTTTGCAAATACGTATATCATTTATAAAAAAAAAACCCAAATGATCGAAATAAAGAATCAACATAATTAATTAATTGATAGGCCAATTTTAATGATTTTAGTAATATTATGTGACCCACGCCAGGAAGTGTAGTCACTGGTTGCTTTTTCCCTCCTGTGTTCCCTCATACATCTCTGTTATCAGTGTCACTGGTAATGTAAACCACAATAAGAAATGGGAAAACAAGACTGAGATCTTTCAACCGTAACAAGTGGTCTTCGTCAGAGTCAAAAACCCAACTGTTGGGTTTTTGGGTTAGTTGGGTTTTTGACTCTGACGAAGACCACTTGTTACGGTTGAAAGATCTTAGTCTTGTTTTCCCATTTCTTATTGTGGTTTGATCATTGAATGTAAGTAAATATACAGCTAGCATTATTAAATATAGGTTAGGCTGGAGTCAGAGTTTCACAAATTTTGTCTAACTGAAATGTATTTAGAGTAGAGATCTTTAACGAGAACCTGACATCGTACAGGCTTAGAAACGACAGTTTAATGTCCTCTCCGAGGGGCGACGTACTCAAATTTATCTTCCTCTCACTTAGTTAAATCGAGGGCCAGAGTTCAATTTCCAATCCATTCAAAAGCTTAGGTTTTAAGTTAGACATACATAAATCTATTGTCAAAGTTTCAGCTTGATATGTCTTACGGTGGCTGAGTTTACTTATAACAAAATTTTTCGTATAAACCGACAGACAGGGATTTTTCTAAGGGTGGATTCGGTTTCTTCAATTTATCAAACTTAAAGATAACTTGAAATGAGTCAGTTCTAAGCAATGCACAGATAAAACCTTTCTTTTATTTACATAGATGTAACTTAGTTTTTCATTTTATTGTAATTAATTTTATATTGATGTAGTCTGAAGATGTCTAAAAATATAGACGAAACGTTGCTTTAAAATGTTTTGTCGGGAATGGTTTGACGCTAGATCAAACCTTGATAAAGAAGAATAGTTGATCAGACACGATGTCGTGATAACAACACAAAACATTTTTAAAACTATCTACTTAAATAGTAAGTACATATTCTAATAGGTATTTTACCTGTAAGCCAACAATAGTTATATAGTATTTCTAATGTAGTGCAATCAGTTATTATGTGGTATTTACTCGTTGTAGGGTAAAAACCTAATGAAATGGTCACATATAAAAATTTAATGATATAAACAACGCGTTTCGAACTCGTAGTGTTCTTCCTCAGGCATTAACTAAAAAATACAATGACACCAGAGAGTTATCTATAGTACAAAGTAAATAAGTACAAAAATTAATATGTACCTGCCTTCGAATAAGAAACAGATGTACCCTATACCCCCACCCATGTCCATTCCATTACCAGTCAGTCTTATTCAGAGGCACTCATCCTTAGGTTCGTACTTTCCGCCTTATTTTATTTTATATTAATTTTTGTACTTATTTACTTTGTACTATAGATAACTCTCTGGTGTCATTGTATTTTTTAGTTAATGCCTGAGGAAGAACACTACGTGTTCGAAACGCGTTGTTTATATCATTAAATTTTTATATTTGGAGACCATTTCATTAGATTTTTACCCTACAATATAGTATTTACCTATTTTTGGCTTAAATGAGTTTTTTTTTAGATTTCTTTGATGATAGTGATTTAAACCTCTATAAAGAAGAATAGTGTGCAATGTATGAGGTCAAAATAAAAGAAACTTTAAATTTTTAAAACTTAACTACTCATGATAAATAGTATTAACCGATGCTTTAATAAAATTTTACCGTTTTTTTTTTGATAGAATTAAATTTTATTTTAAAAAGAACAATTAAACTTTGAAAACAATTATAACAATAATAAAATACTATTAGCAGTCAAAAAAATTTGGAATAACTTAATATAAAAAAACAAAAAAAAACAGGGAAGAAGAGGTTAAGTAGAGTTAAGACTGTCGTTTTGAAAGGTTTAAAGTTATATAATGAAGAAAAAGGTTAAATCATTTCATTATGGGAGATGTTTTCCTATTCAAGTAAGAACTTCAAACTTTTCCTTTTTAAAAACCTAACAATTCCTTTAATTTAATTTTTAAGTATCAATAAAATTTCATACTTTGTATTTAAATATTCTCAACAAAAAAAACATACGTTTAACATCGGATGAGATATTAGCCAATTAGGCAGTGATTAATATTTTATAATCAATAAAATACATGTAATGGGGCCTTCAAGCTTTGTAACAAATCGTATGATTTTTATTGCATATTTTTCTGTTTGTCTCCTTAGTTGTTCAATCCTTAATTGTATGGTATTTACTCATACTTGGTTAAAACCATAATACAAAGTTTCCACGCAAAGGAATTTTTTTTTATTCAAATTAAGCATTTTAAACACTTCGTGTTCATCAATACAAAATACAAATTAAAAGTTTATTATTGTAAGTTTAAATTTGAAATTTGTATTGTAGAAGCTTACCTGATAATGAACACGAAGTGTTTGAAAGGCGTAGTTGGAATAAAAATACTTAAGTCCACCTAGCTATTGTTTCCTGATCCCAGCTTGACTTCCAGAGTCGTAATGCCCATCTTATGAGTTGTTCCTATCGGTCCCCGATCTCCTCCGGACTGAATATTGCCCACTTGGAGCGATGAGCATTGCCTGTGAAGGAACAACTCAACTTTCAATTTAGCCTTGATATCGATGGTCGTCCGACCAGTCAGGACTTGCGTCGCCAGGGAGGATGTAGTATTGAATCCTTTAGTTGTTGTGATCAGTGCCCTGCGTTGATGCGAGATCGGCACTCTACAATGCGAAGAATTCCGGTCGGGGCCACAAGCTGGTGTTCCATTCACCATCGCAGACTCATTGATAGCACCATATAATATTCCTTGAGCCTTGTCGTTTATACTCCATGTTGGCCCGGACAGCTTGCTAACATGCATATGTTTTTAAGTACTTTCCCTGTCATCTCATTTATATGTTTTGCAAACCTTAACCCTTCGACGTTAAGTAGGTCCAAATACCTGATCTTCCTCTCAAAGAGTATTCGTGTAAGGTCGTACAAAACCCGTGGCATACATCCTGCTTGGAACTTACCCTTGAGTATCAACGCACTTTTCCAAAGAGCTTTTACTTTGACATATTTACACCATCTATTGATGATTGCCATTCCACAGTTGACTCATTCTCTAATATCTCTTCTGGACCCAGCGCGCTCCACCGCCACTAAGTCATCAACAAAAGCGATAGGGCTATGGTCTGATGCCAGAAGTTCAATCAAAAGTACTTCGAATTCATATTTCCAAAGAATAGGACCGAATATTGATCCCTGGAGACATCCTCCTTCCACTTTTTGCCAGACTGTGCAATTACCCGCCCTGGCGAACACCACTCTATCTACAAAGTAGCACCTGAGCATCTCCACAATGTTGGCTTGGATCATGGCATCTATGACTTCTCTAATCATGGCTGGTCACCATGCATCATCAAATGCGCCTTTTATGTCTATAAATAGTCCCACCATATCTTAACCACTTCTAACCTCTAGCCTACTAACATAAACCATATCCTAACTATATCTTAACCACTTCTAACCCACTAATCTAAACCATTTCTTAACCACTTCTAACCTCTAACCTACTAACCTAAACCATATCCTAACTATATCTTAATAACTTCTAACCACTAATCTAATCCATATCTTAACCACTTCTAACCTCTAACCTACTAACCTAAACCATATCCTAACTATATCTTAACCACTTCCAACCCACTAATCTAAACCATATCTTAACCACTTCTAACCCACTAATCTAAACCATATCTTAACCACTTCTAACCACTGACCTAAACCATATCTTAACCTGTTTTGGTATTATTGCGCGCACTCTGCTTCTTCAGCAATAATACGAGTAATAACAGAACAGATTGATGCCTTTTAACGTGAAAGCTCTTTCGCCGCATCTCGGGGGGGCAATGTCAGCCTTCGAGATACGCCCGAGGTGGACCACGCGGAGGCGAGCTTCCACACCATATCTTAACCACTTCTAACCCACTGACCTAAACCATAACCTCATCATAATCCCTTCAAAATATAGCCATGTGACCTTTTCAGCCACAAAAAAACACTGATTCTCTCATTAGCAGTAAAAAAATATTAATATATTACTAAATCAAAAAGAAAAACAAATTAACATTAAAAAAAATATCCTTGAAACAAATTAAACCAGTGTTAGAACAACATACGACTATGAATTGTTGTAATTAAAATTTTTAAGGTATGGTGAATTCATTTCAATTTCTTCCGCTTGGATGTATCTTGCTCGTAAATAATTGACAGTTAGTGCTGACATAAGAAGGGAAGTCTCTTTTCCATTGTACGGTTACAGACACACAACTGGTTTCATGCAGTCCCAGTGAATAGTTAATAATCCTTTTTAACTCCATTCGATACAGGTTTTCACTATTAACATGAAAACTCTCTTACTCTACCTGTGTATGTGGGGGGGGGGGGGGCTACACGATGAACTTTAGTACTCGTATTTCATCATAAAATAACAATCGGTTCCAAGCCTGTACAATCCCGGATACCCAAAGCTTTTTTTTTCTGCTCTAATAAATTTAAGTGAGTTTAAATTAAGAATTTTTAATGTAGATTCACTGTGGTTTTTGTTTATAACTGAAATAGGTAGCACATAACAAATGAACCACACTTCCACACCTTTATGCTTAATACCTGTGAGAGGCTATACAGGTATTAAGTGTCGAGAACAAACGTTAACAATTATTTAATTATTTTAGATGATTTTGAAGGTGTTGATAAAAAAAAAACACGAAGCAGCTCATCACTGATGTTTCGTTAATATTTATTGATATTTTAAAGAATATAATACATAAAAAATAAATATCAAAATAATACACAAAAATTACTTTAAACAAAACAGTATTAAAAAAAATTATTATAATCAATATGAATTTGGGTTGGTACTTTAAATGAACATCTATTAGAAGCTGATTTAAAATGTAAACCCAAATTAAAATAATTATCATTATAAATACTGTTTTTTTTGTTATTATAATTTATAATTAAAAGAGTAAATATAATATAAGAGTAACTATAATTATTAGGGGGCTAGGCTAGCTCAGTAGTTACGTGCTCGCCTCTGAACTGATAGGACCGGGGTTCGATCCTCACCTGGCCCTCGATTTATTCACGCGGGAGGTGAATAAATCTGAGCGCGTCGTCCCTCGGAGAAGGACGTTAAACCGTCGGTTTAACTCCGAGACTGTACGATGTCAGGTACTCGTTAAAGATCCCTACTCTAAATACATTTGAGTTAGGCATTTAGAACTCCCACTGTAGAATCAATCTTCATTGTGTGGTATCACAAACGGCCAATGCTTGGCCTACGTATGTTCCCTTGTGGGACTACCACTGCAACCTAACCTAACCTAACTATAATTATTATAATTGTTGTAGTAATGATAAATATTCTAAATACTGTTTTATCCAAAGAAATATCCTCTGAATTATTTTGATATTTATTGTTTATTATAGTCTTGAAAATGTCAGTAGGTTAGTTTCAGTTGAGTAGTAGTCTCACAAGGAACACACAAAGGCCAAACATTGGGCCATTTGTGCCATACAATGAAGATTGATTCTACATTGGGAGTCTTAAAGTTGCCTAACTCAAGTGTATTTAGAGTAGGCATCTTTCATAAGTACCTGATATTTTACAGCTTTGGGACAGATTCGACAACTTAACGTCCTCTCCGAGGGACGACGTGCTCAGAGATAGTCATCTCTCACGTGAATAGATCGAGGGCCAGAGTGGGTATTGAACCCCTGATCCACCCGTCCAGTCACTTAGTATAAGTTTGACTTTGACGAAAACCACTTGTTACGGTTGAAAGATCTTGGTCTTGTTTTCCCATTTTCATATTGTGGGAAATATATACTCGTATATATACTCGTTTACACAAAGAAAATAACACAGAAAAACACTACAAAACTCAATAGTTTTAGGATATTTTTGTGTACTTTCTGCCCGTTATGATCCGTCTTCAGGAGAAAATACAAAGGCCGTTGTGTTTCAGGAAACCCTTTCCGGCAACCCTGGATCATCCGAAAATTTGAGTTTTGTAAGTGTGTCTCTTTCTCTGTGTGTTGCATTTCTTCGTTTTGTAGCTGATTTGCGTCCAGTCTGGATATTTTTTTTCGAATTTTGAGTATATATATATATACTATTTTCTTTTTTAACGAGGTTTGGTGTAGCTAAAAAAGAAAAATAGTGTTAAATATAAGTGTTCGAGATAAGGAAAACATTAAATATATATATATATATGAATATAAAACCAACTGGGTTGGGTTTTTGACTCTGACGATGATCGCTTGTCGTCGTTGAAAGATTTTAGTGTTTTTATATTTCCCATTTCATATTATGGTTTGATCATTGATTGTTACTTCACGTGTTTATGTAAAATCTTGTTTTATATATATATATATATATATATATATATATATACATAAAGTCTATATTATATTTAGTAACTTTCGTTTATAACGTATTATTATAATAAATTTAGTTTATATATTATATAATTATATGTATTATTTTGAGAATCATTCTCACCTCGAAGATAGCAATAGGAGAGAAACATGTTGATGGTAGGAAGTACGTTCAGATGCTACAACAAAAAGTTTATTCAGGAAGGCAGGGAAACAAGTCTCTGCACATTATGGTTATATTTTTAAAATATAATTAAAATTTTACACTATTTTTCTTTTTTATATGGTTGGGTCTAGCTTAAAATAATACAACACCTTTAAGCTGATGTTTCGTTTTTTTTTTAGATATCTACAAACAATTTTTTTATAAGTCCAATTAAAATTTTTTTTGTCATTTTACTGTAATAAATTCTATATTGATGTAGTCCTGATAATTTCTACAAATATAGACGAAACGTCGGCTTAAAGGTGTTGTAATATTGAAGCTGGACCAAACCTCGACAAAAAGAAAAATAGCGTTGAATATAGTGATCGAAATAAGAAAATATTTAATTAAAATTATATAAAATAAAATATAGTTCAATTACTATGTATAAGTTGAAGAAGTTTTTCTTATGTTATAACTTTAAAATATGTGTAAATAGAAACCAACTGAACTTATATAATGTACTAATAGATTGAATAAAATTGTGTTAAGTGATATTATTGAATCGTCTATAATTAAATTTAATACATCAACTATTATAAACATTAGTAACGAACTTCAAACTTGATATTTTCGTTAGGAGGCTAAAATTTATACCTATACGTATAAATCTTGAAAACTTGAGGAACTCCTTCGTTTAAAAGAAGTCCCCATTTACAAATATCAATTTAAATTCGATTAAATTCAAAAAAAATATTTGACCATTAAATAAATGAGACTTAAATCTGAAGCATCAAGTTGAAGCTATTAAGTTGGCTGCTTAATGGAAGTTTAATTCAACAGAGATTGGAATAAATCGATGGGATTTAATTTTGATTTGAAGTCATTTTACTAAAAACCTTTTAAATGTATTTGATTCAAATTCAAGAAGCCTTTTACAATCAAGAATGTGTTTAGTCAACCGGAAAAGGTTTTCATTTCAAGCTGGTAGTAATACAAAAAAAGAAAAACGAAGATTATGAAATGGTATAATCGTGTAATAATTCCGATTAAATGATATTAAGGAAAAGGAGACTTGATTGCCAAGTTCAACTAAGTGAAAAGTAATAGATTTATTGATACAGGGAAGAGCACTTAACTCAAAAGTTCTTGCAAAGAAGTTTTGATCAACAGTCTAAACATGATTTCCGATATTTAAAAGCTACAAGGTGGCAAACTGGCAAACTGCCATTTTATTTTTTTATTCGAATAAAAATTTGAATAATTTTTTATTGATTACAAACTATGCTGATGGAATTTGTAACTTATAGATAAAAGAAATAACTCTATATTATTGGTAATTGTGAAGGACAGTATGAGTCCTATCTACTTGCAGAAAAAATACAAGTAGAATAGAATCAAATTTGAGTTCAGTACCTAAAACTGTAAAACGTAAAAGAAACTCCACATCTAATGACAGGTATGAACGGTACTAATAATGATATCTTCTACTATTCTGTAATTTCTAATAATATTTTGGAATACCACGTATCATCTCCGATTTTTTTTTTAAAATACCCATCATAGACGGACACGTCTGCTAGTTACATCAAAGCTAGAATCATGTCAAAATTTTTGTAAAATACCTATCAAAGATGGACACGTCTGCTAGTTACATCAAAGCTACAATCATCTCCGAATTTTTGTAAAATACCCATCAAAGACGGAGTCGTCTGCTAGTTACATCTAAGCTAGAATCATCTCCAAATTTTTGTAAAATACCCATCAAAGACGGACACGTGTGCTAGATACATCTAGATGTTGATTCTTTGGCGTAAATATTTTAGTGAAACATTTCATCAAAATTTTCTTTGTTTTCGATATTTATTTCTTTAAGTTGTATTGATATTTTTGTTAAATTTTGATGGAACTATAAAGGTTATTTTATGTTCTTTTTTTTTTTACTAAAGAAGTTGATTTCAAAGTATATTACAAACAATTACTTATAACAACTTTAAATATTATTACTTTTTTTCAAAATATTTGCCACTTTTGTTAGCCATCCAATATATATATATATATACGAGTATATACATATATCATGATAAACGAAAAACGGTCCGGCAGGACAGATCACAATTAAAATAAGCAGTAACACATAAACTGAAACACAACAAAGACTCACTTTTCAATATTTCGACCGTAATGGCGGTCATCCTCAGGAGAAAAAAAAATCGGTGTCCGAAACAAAAGTTAGAAATTCAGAAATGAGACTAAGATGTTTTGATCATGTAACTGGTCCTTATTAGAGTCACATAAAAAATTAATTAGTATTAATTATGATAAAGTAGTCTTATTGGCTGAAATGAGGATAAATTCATTCTGTGCTTGAGATTAAGATCTGTTTTTGGTCCAATAATCTTAGTCCCACTTCTGAATTTCTAAGAATATTTTTTTTTTGAAGCATATTAATATTTATAATATTACATTAAATGCCTTGCTTATTTTCATCCTGCTTTATTTCCTACATCCTCTTTCCAATTTCCTTATATAGGTTTTCCGTATCTCTCCTCTGCTGTAAATCAACTCACCAAAAGATTTCTTTTGGAGGTCCATTTAAAATGTCTATCAAAGTTTTAGTCAACACTGGCCATCTTTAGCGAGTAATAATTATTAAGCATTCAATATAATATGAACAAAATTATACATTTACCAAAACAGACATTTTAAAGTTAAGTGCTCGAGTATCCGACATGAATTACTGACATTCCATGTTATAGTAGCACAGTAATCAAGCAGTAGAAGGCCTCTGGTCTGGAACTGCTAGTTACGACGTGCACTATAGTGCGCGGTTTTATTTGTTGGTCGTTGGTTGTTGGTCGAAGTGCTCGATAAGTTAGTTATTGTATCATGAACATTTGTATTCATGAAGTTAGTGTATCAAGCATCATGAACATTTAGGTACAGTTTTTTTCTTTTATATGTATATACAATACACGAAAAAGTATGTAGGAAACGTTCCAGCATAAAAATAAGCTAGACATATAATGAAATACTTATAAACAAGATTCACAGGAAAAACATAGATAAAAAAGAACACAGAAATTTACAACTATATTTGGATCATGTCGTCATCAGATAGATAAGTGAAGAAGTGAGTCGCTCAGAAGACAGGAGATGACTCTCATCCTGTCTCCGGAGAGACTCACTTCTTTATCTATCTACCTGATGACCTCGTGATCGAAATATAGTAGTGAGCTAAATATGGTCTGTGATCTTTTTTATATGTGTTCTTTTGTGAATTTAGTTCGATTGGTGACATCTTTTCATTTAATTGGTATATATATTAGTTAGCTTCAGACTACTTCTGCCCGATGACGACGAATGTCGAAATATCGTTATGAGTCTTTTTTGTGTGTGTTTTTATCTGTTTTTCTCTTTCCTGAGTGAACTATATATATATATATATATATATATATATATATATATTTGTGTATGATGGCAGCAGATCTTCTTTCAAACATGTATTATTAAAGTTGGCAGCAGCTTCTGCGTTGACCAATTTATGGCTGATTTTTTCTAGTTTCCTCACTAGTTTACGGTAACTCTCGGGTATTTTCCAGAGGAGTTCTGGTAACGACATGAAGGTAAACATTAAACACTTTAAAACTTTATTTTAACACTATAATTTACGACTTGAGCTAAAACATAAGCTTTCGGCTTACATTAGCCATCTTCAGGTAAAAATCTATAAACTAAAATTATAATCAAAACTAAGACTATGGTATAGAGAACAACTTAACTATGGTACAGTTAACAACTAACTAAGGAAATAAAGTGGCTACGCTGCAGCTCGGCAGCGGATTATAATTTTAGTTTATAGATTTTTACCTGAAGATGGCTAATGTAAGCCGAAACCTTGTCTTTTAGATCAAGTCGTAAATTATAGTGTTAAAATAAAGTTTTAAAGTGTTTAGTGTTTACCTTCATGTCGTTACCAGAACTCCTCTGGAAAATACCCGAGAGTTACCGTAAACTAGTGAGGAAACTAGAAAAAATCAGCCATAAATTGGTCAACGCAGAAGCTGCTGCCAACTTTAATAATATATATATATATATATATATATATATATATAAAACAAGATTTCACATAGTCACAATTGGGTTTTGACTCTGACGAAAACCGCTTGTTTACGATTGAAAGATCTTAGTCTTTTCTTTCCCATTGCATGTTGTGGCTTGATCATATATGTATATATATACTTAAAAGTTCGAAAACATTAGAATAGTGCAACACAGAGAAAGAGATACACTTACTAACTCAAATTTTCGGATAATCCGTCTTAAAGAGAAAAAAGAGTGGGAGACCAAGCACGCCAGAATGCAGCGACAGGGAATATGTATATTATATATATGGTATTTATAAATGGACACATTATTAACTGAAAAAAAACAACACATAAACAACGAAAACACTTACTAGGATCAATATTTCGAAACGAAGTTTGTCTTCAGGAAGAGACTAGAAGGGAAGAAAAAGAGGTTCGTTCAAGACGGTCAGTGGAAAGTTATATATATTTTATATATAAATATATATATATATATATATATATATATAATATGTAATATGATTCGACGTGGGGAGATCTCTCTCGCTTCGTCCTCTCTTCTAGTCTACTCCTGATGACGAACAACAGTTCGAAATATTGAATTCTGTAAGTGTTCTTTTTATTCTTTTTTCTATGTCGTTCTTTGTGTAATTTAAAGTTATATATATACGTTTCACAGTAAACTAAAGAATAAAGATACGTAGAATAAAGATACAAACACACTTACAGTGTAAAACGTTTGTTGTTTTTTATTGATCGTTTTCTGTTGACAATATATATAAATATATATGATACTTTTCTTTCTTCACCATAGTGTTAATATATTCGTTGGATTTGTTTTTTGAGGGTTTTGGTGAGGTTATGAATAAACTCCTTTATATCGACATTTCGACGTATATTTACGTTCTCTTGAGGACTAAAACATATTTTTCAATTTAAAATTTAAAAAAAAAAATAATAAGTGCATATTTCTTTAAAATTTAAATCGTACAATAGTAGTGCATATTTTAAAAATATGTTATAGTCTTGAAGAGGATGTAAATATATTTCGGTAAGGACTTTATTTATAACCTGGAAAAAAACCTTTAAAATACAAAATTCAACATTTTGGATATATATATAATCCCTTAAGTGAGAAGATAGGGAAAATAAAGTAATCCTGATGAAATTAACTCGTTTAAACAAAATTTAAAATTAAATTTGTTAGAAGAAGATATTTAAAAAGATTGAAATAGAGAGAGGCGATTAGAGGGGAAGGAGGCAGACTGTTGGTATAAGACCGAAAATACTGGTTGTTTTGGTAGAGTGCGTGGGTTGAGTGCTCAAAGAGAACTTGGTGACAGGACGTGACGAGGCAAGGGTCGCCTGGATACCGCAGACTCTTCACAGTCTGTGTGTCTGTCTGTCTGTGTGTGTGTGTGTGTGTGTGTGTGTGTGTATGTATATATATGTGTGTGTGGGGTCTCTTTCTGATAAAGAACATCTGAAATAAACCATCACCACGAATTTATTTTACTTTACCTTTCAGTCAACAAGGTTTTCTTTTTTTTCCCCTCTTTTAATAATCCTTGATTTTTATTTTTATTAAAAAGTACATTATTTTTTACGATGCAAAAATTGGAATTATAATTTTTTTTTACTTTAACAACAATATTAACAATTTTGATACTATTGAATAAAAATTAATTCTTAATAAGACGAAAACATGATTTTTAATCTGCAAGACAGTATTTTGTTTAAAATATTTCAGACCCTTTACTTGAGAAGAGGTGTGTCATATGGAATTATTGAAAATGATGTCTGTCAAAGAAACAAACATTAAAATAAGATACAAATTGTATTTTTTTTAAGCTCACTGTTTAAAATATGCAACGTACCGGAAATCAGTTAGGTAGCACTATTGTTCTCTGAAAAATTAACAAAAAAAACCAGTTTTTTTTGTGTGAATAGAGTTCAAAGTTTCACTATTAAAATTTAATAGAGTTTGTTATAAACATTTAATTTCTGAATTTCCGTTATACTCGAATATGCTACAGTGTATTATTATTATATAATACAATATACCATAACATGATTTCACAATAAACAGGTGAAGTAACAATCAACGTTTCAAACCACAATAAGAAATGAGAAAAAAGAAATAGATGGTTCAACCATAACAAGCTGTCTTCTTCAGAGCCAAATCCAAACTGATTAGTACAATATACCATATTTCAAAAAATAAAACAGTCCTATACACAATAAGAAATGAGAAAAAAGAAAAAGATCGTTCAACCAGTTCAACCATAACAAGCGGTCTTCTTCAGAGCCAAATCCAAACTGATTGGCACAATATACCATATTTCAAAACAAGAAACAGCCCTTTACGATATATCAAACTAAACCGAGAAAAGAACACTTGGTAGATACAACACAAAACGCACTTCAATATTTTGACCTCATCGTTATTAGGACTTGCTGTCTTATTAGCAGAATTCATCTTCTTCTTCTCCTTCTCCTGATGACGACGAGGTCGTCATGTTCTATATACTACACTATACTACAATGTACTATATAATATGTAATATGCTAAACAATATATAGTATGAAGTATACTATATTATACAATTCAATCTAAAGTAAAATAAAATACTTTACATTATGTAGTATACAATATACTATATCATACAATACAATCTAAAGTAAAATAAAATACTTTACACTATATAGTATACAATAAACTAAATTGCGTAATACAATCTAAAGTAAAATAAAATACTTTACACTATATAGTATACAATGTAATATATTATGTAATGCAATGTAAAGTAAAATAAAATACTTTCCACTATATAGTATACAATATACTATATTATGTAATATAATCTAAAGTAAAATAAAATACTTTACATTATATAGTGTACAATATACTATATTATGTAATGCAATGTAAAGTAAAATAAAATACTTTCCACTATATAGTATACAATATACTATATTATGTAATATAATCTAAAGTAAAATAAAATACTTTACACTATATAGTATACAATATACTAAATTTCGTAATACAATCTAAAGTAAAATAAAATACTTTACACCATATAGTATACAATATACTATATTATGTAATATAATCTAAAGTAAAATAAAATACTTTACACTATATAGTATACAATATACTAAATTGCGTAATACAATCTAAAGTAAAATAAAATACTTTACACCATATAGTATACAATGTAATATATTATGTAATGCAATGTAAAGTAAAATAAAATACTTTCCACTATATAGTATACAATATACTATATATATAATACAATTTAAGTAAAATAAAATACTTTAAACTACATAGTATACAATACACTATATCATACAATACAATCTAAAGCAAAATAAAGAGAAAGTTAAAGGAGTTTTATGAAAATTTGAATATTAATGTTACAATGTTTTCAATAAATTGATGCAGAAAGGAATTAAAATGAATGACTTGAACCTTTTCATACAGAGATGTATAAATTGTGTAAAGAGTATTTAGCAGGCTTATTAATTAAAGACTGTTTAGTTGTGATTCATTAAGAGCAGTGATTTGTGTTGAAGCAATGTTCTCGAAGAGGGCTAATAAATAAAAGGCAAGAAAGGATAGGATTTGAAAGGTCATAAGAGAGACTGCAAAGCTGCAGAAAGCCTCCATCAAAACGTCCGGGTTACCTTCCCTCGTCTCTTAATACAAAACATAGTCAGGCTCAAAACAGCGGAGCATATTATAAAACCTTCATCTGCCTTTTTATAAGTGTTTCACTTTACAACTTTAGTAGTCAGGGTCTCAATAAACTTCTATTCCAAACCTACATTATTCAAATCTATCTGATATATAAACTATTGCATTTAAAACAACTATTAGCCATGTGCAGCTAAAATCATGGGTTGTTAAACTTTTTTTTTAACTTTTTAATCTTTTCATAGAATATTTTCTTTCTCATCAAGACCATTGATAAGTTTATTAAAAGCCATTAAATCATTTTTGCCGTACTTGGTTGTTGATTAATATACAGGCATTTGCCAAATGTGTAAAAACTAAGTATCTAATACGTATATATATATATATATATATCCACTTAAAATTCGAAAAAACGATCCAAACTGGACGCAAATCAGTTCACAAATGAAGAAAAGCAACACACAGAGAATGAGACACATTTACAAACTCAAATTTTCGGATGATCCGTCTTCAGGAGAAAAGAGAAAGGGCGACCAAGCATGCCGGAAACACAACGTTTCCTGCCGTTGTGTTTCCGGCGTGCTTGGTCGCCCTTTCTCTTTTCTCCTGAAGACGGATCATCCGAAAATTTGAGTTTGTAAGTGTGTCTCTTTCTCTGTGTGTTGCTTTTCTTCGTTTGTGAACTGATATATATATATATATATATATATATATAGATAAAAGTATCGACGGTGGAATAGAAACAAAACTAAAGTTTATCGGGACTCGGTCAGTTCATCAGGTTCACATTAAACTCTCATTGCCAACGTTTCGGTCTTAAACGTTTTCATAGGCATCTTTAAAACTTTTTCATAGGCAGAAGTATATATTTTGAAACAAAAAAACTAAGTATTACATTACAAATTATTTTACAAAGAAAAAAAAATATATGGATTTTAACAACAACTGTAGACTGAATGAAAAAAGATTTTTTTTCAGTTCAGTGTCACGTGTTCATTCAAACTATAGTTGTTGTTGAAATCCACCAACTATTTTTCTTTGTAAAATAATTTGTAATGTAATACTTAGTTTTTCTGTTTCAAAATATATACTTCTGCCTATCAAAAAGGTTTTAAATAATGACCGAAACGTTGGCAATGAGAGTTTAATTTGAACCTGAAGAACTGACCGAGTCCCGATAACCTTTAGTTTTGTATATATATATATATATATATGATTAAACCACAATGTGAAATGGGAAAACAAGACTAAGACCTTCGCTAGAGTCAAAAACCCAACTGATCTTAGTCTTGTTTTCCCATTTCATATTGTCGTTTAATGATTGATTGTTGTTTCACGTGTTTATATGAAATCTTAATACATATATAAGATTTTATAATAAAAATTTGAAACAAAAATCAACGTCAAATCACAGTAACATATAAGAAAAATACTATAAGAAAAAACCGTAACAAGCGGTCTTCGTCACAGTCAAATCTCAAGTGACGAGGCAGTAATTTTTATATTTTAATGTATAATTTATAATACTGATTTGAAAATTAAAACCTTTTCAAAGGAATTGCAATATAAATGGTATTTATAAAATTCCGTGTAAATGTTATCATAAAATATATGAAGGTCAGGCTGGTAAATGGCTGGGACTATGTTTCAAACAGTAATAATACTCCATAATTACAAACCTGTTTTAAATTGGACAGAAGCTAATATGATCACGTATGAATGATCGATGTTATTATGGAATACTATTGAGTCATTTTTAATTAACTCTAATAGATTAAATACTATAAATATTGCTAATAATATTCAAGTTAGACTCAGACTTAACGCAAACAACTTAACTAACAAGCACTTATTCTCCTGGGAGCCAGATCTACTCCTGAGCTTAACCTCAATCGTTAATTATCCTTTTTTATTTAATCATTTGTTTACTTACATATTTTTGTAAACAGTTTGTTTTTGTTACAAACTGTTTTTTATGTAAATATTTTTATTATTTATTTTTGTTATTATTTATCCTTGTTTCCTCTCACTCTGTAGGTTGGCTACCCTGATTGAGACACTCTTCATTACATCTATATTCCTTATGAGGAGACAATTGATACCTACTAGAGAGTTTCTGTGATTTATTTTATGTGTTCTTTGTGTGAATATAGTTTATTGAGTTCATAGAATCCTTCCATATAATTAGAATATATATATTATAATATATCAATGATCAAACCACAATAAGAAATAGGAAAACAAGACTAAGATCTTTCAACCGTAACAAGCAGTCTTCGTCAGAGTCTTAGTCTTAGAATCTTAATCAGAAACAGTCGTCAGAATCTTAGTCTTGTTTTCCCATTTCTTATTGTGGTTTGATCATTGATTGTTATTTCACGTGAAATCTTTTTATATTGAAATATATATATATATATACTTTTTCGATGAAAATACGATCAGAAATGAACAAATACAGTTCAATGTAGATAAAGAAACATAGAGAAATTAAAAACACACACTTACAGTCTCTAATTTTCGGTTGAACCGTCTTAAAGAGAGATAAGAGAGGGAAACAAAGCGCACTGGTACAGAGACGGTTGGAGACCCAACTCAGTTGGGTTTTTGACTCTGACGAAGACCGCTTGTTACGGTTGAAAGATCTTAGTCTTGTTTTCCCATTTTCTTATTGTGGTTTGATTATACATATATATATATATATATATATATATACCATGATAAACGAAAAACGGTCCGGCAGGACAAATAACAATTAAAATAAGCAGTTACACATAAACTGAAACACAACAAAGACTCACTTTTCAATATTTCGACCGCCATTACGGTCGAAATATTGAAAAGTGAGTCTTTGTTGTGTTTCAGTTTATGTGTAACTGCTTATTTTAATTGGTATATTATATATATATATATATATATATATAACGTGTTTATATTGTGCAGGTATTAGAAATAAAAATAAACAGTTGTCGCAGCTGTTAATCTGATATGCCACCAGCATGAGATTAACCAGTGAACAGGTCATTTGTCTGGGTCACTACCGTCGTCTCGCGAAACCCCAACAAGCTCTGAAATTGCCCCGGTTCACCTTAGCCAAAGAGACTCTCTGAAGCTTGGTTTTACCCCTGAAAAAGAACACTAGAGTTTGAAACGCCTTTCTTTTTATTATTAAATCTGTATATGTGGAGGCTATTTTATTAATTTTTTTTTATCCTACAACAGTTTACATGTGTTGGAAGTTACAGGATTCGGTAGAATCTACTTGTTTTGGTCTGAGTGATGTAAATATTTTAAATTACATTTTTTCTACTTGCTATTTTCATCCAATATCCATTTACGCTATAAATGGATTAATAAAGATAAAACACTCTTTATAGAGGTGTATTTATTTATAAATGTTCAATACAGACAAATTGGTTTTTATCATTTATATATTTATTTTTTATTCTGAATATATTTTTAACATAACTCTTGAAAACTAAAAAAATTTCGTTTCAAACCTGGCTGGATACATGGTCTGGTTTCTGCATATATATATATATATATATATTATATATATATATATATAAATTTATTTTTATTTTATTTATTATTATTTATTCTTATTATTATTATTAATTATTTATTTTCAGTCAGTTCCCTACTTTCTCCTACCGTAGACCTTCCAACCTTAAATCCATTTTTACCCATATTTCCAACAGCCCCTGTGCTAGCAGAGGGATGAAGCGATGTGAACGCCGTAACTGCCAAACCTGTCCCCTAATTAACTCCAGTCCTTACTTTACTTCCCCTCTCAGTAACAACTCCTATCCTGTTCCTTCTGATACATCTTGCACTTCCTGTAACTGCGTTTACCATTTGGAGTGTACTCGATGTGATGCTTTTTACGTTGGCTTGGCTTCAACCAAGCTGAGCCTGCGTATGAACAATCACAGGGCGTCCGTTGGTCAGCGCAGAGACCTACCCATAGCTATCCATGCTAATTCCCATGACCTCCCTTTCAATGATTGTTTCAGGGTACAAATCCTCAAACAAATCCCCGAGTCTATTTCCCATGTCACCCTTAGAGCTTCCGAAGAGGCATTCATATGCCTCCTTGGGGCTCGTTCTCCTCCTGGTTTCAACCTGTATCGTTAATTATTTTTTATTTTATTATTATTATTTATTTTTTATTATTATTATTTCGTATTTTATATATTTTTTATCTTGTTTTCTAAATAAATATTGGAGGGATTTCTATTTTTCCTCTCCTCCGCTGGGGGGCAGCATTGCGGTGGTTCCACGAGTTACTCTGGAGGCCAGTAGCAGTTTGCTTCTCAACGCGAGTACTTCGCACTTCTTCCCGATGACGACGGATGTCGAAATATCGAAGTGAGTTCTGTAGTGTCTTTCTGTGTTCTTTTCTATGTGTTAAAGTGTATATATATATAATTTTATAATATATATATATATATTATATAAATGTATTAAATGTGATGCTTTGTACGTTGGCTTGGCTTCACCCAAGCTGAGTCTACGTATGAAGAATCACAGGGCGTCCGTTGGTCAACGCAGTGACTTACCCATAGCTATCTTTGCTAATTCCCATGATTTCCATTTTAATGATTGTTTTAGAGTACAAATCCTCAAACAAATCCCCCAAGTCTAACTCCTATGTCACCCTTAGAGCTTCCGAAGAGGCATTTATATGCCTTCTTGGGTCTCGCTCTCCTCCTGGTCTTAATCTCTACCGTTAATTAATTTTTTAATATTATTTTTAAAAAAATATTTTTTTTCCTTTACATTATATATATAAACTAGAATTTTTAAAAGAACACATAGAAAATAAATCACTGAACTCACTACTATATTTCGATGTCCCGTCTTATATATATATATAATAATATATATATATATATATTAAAATATATATATATATAAATCGTCTTATATATATATAATATATATATTATTTTATTTATTCTCATTGTTTTTATTTTCTTTATTTTTATTTTAATACTTATCGTTGTATTCATTATTGTTTCATATTACATATTTTTTAATTTGATTTTATATATAAATATTGGGGGGATTTCTACTTTTCCTCTCCTCCGTTGGGGAAGAGCAGTGCAGCAGTTCAACGAGTTTCTCTGGAGGCCAGTTGCAGGTTTGCTTCTCAACACGAGTACTTTGTACTTCTTCCTGATGACGACGGATGTTGAAATATCGAAGTGAGTTCTGTACTGACTTTCTCTGTTCTGTTCTATGTGTTAATGAGTATATTATATATATATAAACTAGAATTTTCAAAAGAACACATAGAAAATAAATCACTGAACTCACTACTATATTTCGATGTCCTCGTCGTCAGGAATAGATGTGAATCGCTCCAAAGGCTGATAACGACTGGCTTGGCGTTCGAACTGAAGCACTCAAACAGTGTAGCCAACTTTCGGAGACAAGGAAGATAAAGAGATAAAAGCCAAATAAAAATGAAAAGAATGAAAACAATTAACTAAAATAAAATTAAAAGCTTATAACAACTTATAGAAAAAAAATCAACGATTTAGGTTAAGCCCAGGAGCCGATCTATCGCCCAGAAGACTAATAAGTGCTTCTTCTGAACTTCTCAGAGTGACTTTCGAATTAGTCTGATCAATCTGCCTCAGGACCTGTACACGGAAACAGTCGTTGAAACTGTATATATATATATATATAATATATATATATATACAGATTCAATAATATTTCGACCGTTTGATAGAATAGGTGTGTTATATAATCGGGATTTAAATAATTTTCTGTATAAAGACATTGAGAAACGTGTATATGTTATGCACAGTGTTCCCCCTTTATTCGCAGGTTGTTTGTTTCTTCCCCTTCGCGAAACCCGATAATCTGTGAATTATTGATGCAGTTTGAAAATGCCTATATATGATATTTATAAAAGATTTCTCGTAAACACGTGGAATAACAATCAATGATCAAACCACAATATGTAATGGGAAAAAAAGACTGAGATGTTTCAACCGTAACAAGCGGTCTTCGTCAGAGTAACAAGCGGTGACTGTTGACTCTGTTGGGTTTTTGAGGCTAACTTACTGTTTATTCTCAATGCTAATTGGTAATTAAAGATGAATTGATGAACTTTCAAAATTAAAACCTATTTCAGTTTTTTGTGTTATCTAAAACAAACATTCATACATACATACACACACACACACACGCGCGCGCTCGCATTACAAACACACAGAACTTATGTTGATTGTAAATTGATTATTTCTTTACATGAACTTTATATTCATAAAGTAAAATAAGTAAATAAAGACTTCATAAAATGAACGGTTGTTTGAAATAGTATATCGTAAAAGAAAAGGCATATTGTATTATTGTTGAATATGATGAAATAAATATTTATTTATTACACACACACACACACAGAGGCCAGGCTAGCTCAGTGGTTACGTGCTCACCTCTGAACTGATAGGACCGGGGTTCAATCCTCACCTGGCCATCGATTTATTTACGCGAGAGGTGAATAAATCTGAGCACGTCGTCCCTCGGAGAAGGATGTTAAACCATCGGTCCCGAGCCTGTACGATGTCAGGTACTCGTTAAAGACTCCTACTCTAAATACATTTGAGTTAGGCAAAATTTAGGACTCCCACAATAGAATCAATCTTCATAGTGTGGTATCACAAAGGGCCAATGCTTGGCCTACGTGTGTTCCCTTGTGGGACTGCCACTGCAACCTAACCTAACCTACACACACACACACACACACAAAAGACTCGCAATATCTATTTTATTGGATCTCAAAATGTGTATTTCTCTGGAAAATCAACATTATGATTACACTGTTGTACTATAATCACTCATATGGAGGATAGGTCAAAATGAAAACAAACAAACCACTCATTAAACAAAAGTAACTAATTTAATTTAAACCCCTGTTTTATTAGAACATAACATGAGTTAATATTTTATAATGTTTTCTATTTTTTACTAAATTCTGGTAATAGTACTGAATTTTGTAGAAAATATTATATATATTTTTGTATTACTTTTTCAAAGTACATTTTATTTATTTGAATAATATTCTTTTTTTATTTATGCAACGTTCAATATTTTGATAAATGGAATTTTATATTATAAGCATCAAAGAAAAATATATATATATGAATCAAAGAAAAAGCAGAAGTATACTTAGCTACGGATTTAGGAAGATGCGAGTTGAATAGGGGTACTGTTTGACAGGATCAAGGATCAAAGCGAAGATATTCCTACACTCAATCTTGTCGACCTTTTTCATTGTAAGAATTCCTCTCTTTAAGAATAAAACCAATATTTATTTTTTTTTTTTTGGGAATAATATAAGATGTTTAATGAAGACCATCAACAATGATATATATAGTTTAAACAAAAGCCAATATGGACAATAAGTCTTATTTATAAAATGAATGCACTTTGGAAGAAAATCAGAAATAGTTATTATTGATGGAGACGCTGGTGAGAATTCTGACTCAATCGATAAGTTCAAGATCGACACCGATGGGAGAGGGCTAGAAAATCAGGCGGAGCAATGGTTGTATATGAAAAGGAAGAACTCATTCAAGCTGAACAGTTTCTGTTCAAACAACCAAGCTGAGCTGAGAGCCCTTCTCAAAGCTGTGCAATGGATAGATCGAACTTGCCCAGCAGTATCTCCAACACACGTCTCATTAATAAAAACAGATAGCCAAGTGTCTCTTTATTCTCTAATAAATGCTGGGGCCCACTGGAACGACTTGGAAGAAATAAGACAGACTTTGGTAGACTTAAGATCAAAAAGTTGGCTTATTCATTTTGGCTGAGTAAAAGCACACATCGGCAACCTAAGGAATGAAAGAATTAAATGCATTTTTGGATGCAGCTTTTACAATTCTTAACTCTGCTTCCGGGCTGCACGCTGTCGAGGAATGGGTCGCGGATGGGCTCCATGTGATGATTTCTCATTCAAGTGTTACATGTATATTGATTCTGAAAATTTTCATGGTATAAAACCCTGTTCTGATCATTGGTCAAAGGTTAAAACTAGCTCAGGAAATTTTATTTTTCAATATAAGGGACAAGTAAAAGCGCCAGTTTAGCTTGAATCCCATCAAGTAAATTACTTTAGCGAATGAAGTGGTAAAAGGCTTAGATGCCTGTCCACTAATTTGGCATCACCTTGCTGTGCATGGCTAGCTGACCCTTGACCCTTGTGCCCTAAGGAATGAAATAGCAGATACACAGGCAAGTAGAGCTTCTACCGACCTGCACCTTGTCGAAGACAATATACGTCTACAAATCTATAAGTCCATATCTCTACCTATAAGTATAGAAATAGATAAACTATTTACAAACCCTTGCAAAGATGTAAAAAATTGCTCTGAAGATAACCCTTATCAAGTTATAAAATGTGTTTGAATTTATTCGATTAATTCTAAGTTATTAGTGGCAAGCGTCCAGGACAGCCCTGTAAAATAAATTCATTTTTTATTTGCAAATATTTGAAAAATCCGTTTAAAAACAGTATTATACATGTTAAAACAGAAAAAGAATTACGATCTTAAAAACTCATTTGGGTATTAAAATAAGAGATTTTTTTCTTTATTTTCACCACGTCAGAATGACACGTGCTCTTCCCCCCCCCCCCCCCCCCAATTCCTACTCTACTGGATACAAAGAAATATAAACGCGAATAGTTTTGAATAAGTTACGCAAAATAGAAAAGCAGTTGATATTGACATTAATATTGAGTATACTTGGATGAGGCAAAAGCGTATCAGTTGAGGGGCAAAGTAAGAAAGAAGACACCCCTGAGGAAGCTGCCATTGCCAGTGGAAAGGTGGGGGGGGGGGGGGGTGAAGGAGAGAGAATTATTTAGAGGGGCAAAGGGCGAAGGACTTGATTTCCCTTGAGACTGCCTGTCTACCTTCTAATCTGCTCCCAACACTCGACTCGCCATTTCTCTAATGAACTACTTTTTCCTTCTTCACCGCTTTACCCACTAACTCTCTTTTCACTATGCCTATAACACCAACCAAACCCCAAACCCCTTTCCTCTTCTAAACCATTTCAAACTATTTATTTAGTCACAGTCCAAACAAAATCATTGAGTCACTGTCAATGTCTAATTCCAAATATTATAGATATTATCTTAACCACAAAAATGATATTTAAAAAAAAAATTAAGTTTTTTGATATTTTGGCACAATTCCATATATAGGTCATGAACAGACCAGCTTATTTAAAATCTTCCTTAGGACAAATAAAAGCTAAACAATAAAACTGAACACTTTCTTTTTGTTTGTTTTTACAATTTTTTTCTTTTTTGGTACTTAATACAAAATAACAAAATATATTTAGAATTAGTAATAATACATTCCGTCATACCTCGTAAAGTCTCTGAAAAGCTCGACCGGTTTCGGGTCCGCCTGGATCTCATCTTCAAGAGCACCTAACTGACTGTGAATCTTGTTTTCCTATAACCTAGTGTTATAACTAGTTAATTTTAACTACACACACAACACTGATTACACAATGTAGATGCTATATATAGGTAGGTTATAGGAAAACAACATTCACAGTCAGTTAGGTGCTCTTGAAGATGGGATCCAGGCGGACCCGAAACCGGTCCAGCTTTTCAGAGACTTTACGAGGTATGACGGAATGTATTATTACTAATTCTAATATTACTAACCTCAGTGGAACTAACCCATTAACTATATTTAAAATATATTTAATATAAAATCTTAAAGACGATCAAAACTAGACAAAATATGAGTTCAAAATCGAAGAAGAGTAAGACACTGAGTAAGGTAACATACTTAGAAACTGAAATTATTTTCTCAAGTTACCCAACGGTTACTTACCGTTGGGCCTAAAACATGCTTGGTATGACTCTCTCTTTTCTCCTGAAGACGGATTGTCCAAAAAGTTGAGTTTGTATGGGTTTTTCCTTACTCTGTATGTTATACTTCTTTCATTTTGAAGTCATAAGTATATATATGATCAAACCACAAATGAAATGGGAAAACAAGACTAAGATCTTTTAATTGTAACAATTGATCATCGTCAGAGTCATTTGTTGTTTGATCATTAATTGTTATTTCACGATCCGTCTTCAGGAGAAAAGATAATTGGCGACCAAGCACGCCGGAAAGACAAAGGCAGGAAACCGTCCCGGCAAACGACCGTGCTGCGGCATATAAACCATTTGGTCCTCTTTAAGAAAGGGCTGCCGGCGTCCCTCAGCCTCACTCACGGCCCCTTAGCCTCACACACGGAGCCCCTTACCCTCACTCACGAAGCCCCTCAGCATCACTCTCGGACCCCTTAGCCTCACTCATAGAGCCCCTCAGCCTCACTCACAACCCCTTAGTCCAACTCACAGGTCCTTACCCTCACTCACGCAGCCCCTCAACCTCACTCACAGCCCCTTTACCACACTCACGGAGCCCCTTAGTCTCACTCATAGAGCCCCTCAGCCTCACTCTCGGGTTCCTTAGCCTTACTCATGATCCCTTAGTCACACTCACGGAGCCCCTTAGTCTCACTCTCGGAGCCCCTCAGCCTCATTAACGGTTTCCCTCAGTCTCACTCAGGGAGTCCCAGGGCTCCTTGGAGCTCACTTGGAGAAACCCAGTACTAGATTACACTGCGTCATATATAGTTTATTATTTCAAATGTTGATTAAACAAAAGAATATAATTTACAAAAAACTTATGTTTTGTCTATTATAGACACTTTTTATTCGATAAATAAAATACTCGATCTATTTATTTCTAATTTTTTAATATGATAATTGCAACATCATTATTTTAAAAAAAAACATTATTAAGAATAATGTTCATTAAAAAAAAGTAAACCGTTTATTTTTACATGTTGCTTCATTTATTTGCAAAAAAAGTAAATATTTAGCTTGGCAACACATTAATGTAAAGACGGGGTGGGGTAAGTTAAGGGAAGGAATGACCATTTGTGGATGGCTCAATTTCATCACAGTTAGGAGGAAGGTAAAAGATGAGAAATTTGATAGAGGAGGTATTAGGAGAAGTAATAAAGTTTTGGAAGGGAAGGAGGGCGGGGGTTGGAAGTGGTCGATAGGGGGTGGTTGGCTGGGGTCAGGGGAGCCAATTAGGGGTGAGTGAGAAAGGGGATATAAGGTGGGGGAGGGGGAGGGCAAATTAAAGCTGCCTCTCTAGGGCTAATTCCACCCTTGCTTGGCTGCCTTGAGAGTTTGCTCGCTACGCTGGGGATAATTACCAACTCTCCTCGGCATCTCTCTGCCTTCACTACTAAGAGAATTCGCAAAACGTGCAACATTCGCAAAATTGCAAATTATAACATAAAACCTGACACTCTTAAGGTGTAAATTTAGTGCAAAAACCACCCTTTCCTTCACTAAACAAGGACTCAGCATACAGATGCCTTCCTTTTCTGACATGTTTTAATATTATCAACAAAAAACAGACATACTAATCAATTAAGAATTCTAAGCTATAAAAATAAACCATCTAACTTCTCCTCAAATTATTTCTCTTCTACAATTTTTAAAAGTAAGATCAAATTGCACGGTATTTAACACAAATAATTTGTCCTAGTCCTGTCCAAATAATATATTATCACGAACGTTTGCGTTTATTATTTATCAACACTTTTGATCCCATTTTGTCAATATTTTCATTAATTACTAATTAATTAATTAATAGGAAATTAATAATTAATTTCAAGAGTTAAAGAGATAAAATTCACAATTTCAATGTGAAAAATATTAGAATTTTTGAATTTTTTTTTTAATTTCTAAGAAGGTTTTTAAGTTAGATTAGATTGTAGTAGTAGTAGTACTAATGTTAGGAAAAGGATAAAATCACTACAGAAAAAAGTTTCTTACTAGAAACTAAAGAGCACGTTTCGAACACTTAATGCTCTTCTTCAGGTTACATCTAGACGAAATATATATATATATTTATGTGCATTTAAGAGCTTTGATAACATAGGGGCGAATTAATTATCAAAGCTTTTAAATCCATATATATATTTTTTCTAGATGTAACCTAAAGAGGAACATTAAGTGTTCGAAACGCGTAAGAATTATGCATGACAGAAAATTCACTTTATTTGCCAAAAACCGGATTTTATAATACATTTTTTTTCCTAAACTGCTAACTCTAGAGTTTTGAAATTTTGGCATTATCTTTGTGATTAGAAATACATCAAATAAAAAATATATTCGGAATTTTAAAACAACGGGAAATATTTTTTTTCCAATAAAATGTCAAAATTTTTACTTTTAACTCAATTTCAAAGCTAGTGAGAGCGACACAAGCCATACCGTTTGACGGATCAAAATGAAAGTATGTCTAAAGATAGAACATTATGTGGAGAATGAGTTGAAATAATTTTTATTGAAATTATATTCTTCAAAGGGGCGTTACAGTACGATTTCTGTTTTCAGAAAATGTTTTGTTTTGACGTTAAACAGCTCATTAAAAAATCATTAAAATTGACCAAAAATGATCAAAATATTAGTAATTTATAAAAAAATTCATGAAATTTTAATCAGGGTAACTAGCAATAAAAATATAAAAACTGTTTTTTAATTCGTATTAGGGATGCATGTAATAAGTTGACAAGCCAAGGTGTAAAGACGTTTGATTTTGGAATGGAGAATCAGAAGAGGTTAAAGATTAATAGAAGGGTGGTTCTTGTGTGTGTTATTAAGTGTTTTCGTTTTTGTTGTTTTTTGTTGTTTTTGTTGTTGTTAGTGAAAAGAAAGAGGAGGGAGCCACGCGCAAGTGGTCAATACGAGAGGAGTCAGGCAAGGTAGGCAGGCCACCTGTAATGAATGGTTAATAAGGGGGTTGTTGGGAGCGTTTAACAAGCGATGCTGTTTATAGCAGAGCTCTAATCTGCACTAATGGGGTAGCAGGGGGGAGGGTGGTGCTGTCGGCCGCCGTATGGTGCTCTCCCACCCCTCCCTCGCTTTGTTACGCTGCATTAGCGAGTAGTGTATCGTGTTTTCCAGGGCGACAGGTGGTCACCTAAACCCCAGCCCACTGTTCCTTTACTAATTAAACCCAAGCTAGCTCCTTTATAACCAACTCACCGGCCTTTATTCTAAATCTAAACACAATAACCTAAAACACAAACAATCATACTTTCCTTTCTTTATATATATATATATATATATATATATATATATATATAATATATATATATATGTACAATTAGGGAGCAGATTTTCTTTCATACAGATTTCATTAAACACTTTTTGCAAAGTAAAACAAAGGTGCAAAAAGTGTTTAATGAAATATATATATATATATATATACTATATATAATAATTGTTTGCACCTCATAAATGAGGCTTTCAGATCAAACAAATCTAATTTCAATGATATTTTAAACTTTTTTACTTTACCTTAAATAAACTATTGTAAGCACAAAAAAGCACTGATTTCGAAATTTTAATAAATTTTCATGTTTTTAGGACCTCTGAATATATATATACAAAATATATATCGTATATATATATATATATATACAAGTTCAAAATTCAAGAAGAGTAACACACAGAGTAAGGAAACACATTTACAGAGTCAAATTTTCGGGTAATCCGTCTTCAGGAGAAAAGAGAAAGGGAGACTAAGCACGTTGTAGACGCAACGGTAAGGAACCAGTTGTGTCTACAACGTGCTTGGTCTCCCTTTCTCTTTTCTTCTGAAGACGGATTACCCGAAAATTTGAGTCTGTAAGTGTGTTTCCTTACTCTATGTCTTACTCTTCTTCAATTTTGAACTCGTATTGAGTCCAGTTTGGATCGTGTTTCGTTTTATTAAGTGAAGATATATGTACATATATATATATATTTGAAAAAAAAACTGCTTTTAGTAAACATTATTAACCTTATTTGTTGATACAGATAACTCTACTAACTATAAACTAAGAAAAAAAAAACCTATTGAGGCCTCATGAAACTGTGAGAGTAGTATATGATGTTCTGGATTTGAAGTTTTTAATGATAGACAATTAGATTTTGAGTAAAAAAAGTTTCCAGCATTATATAAATCAGTTAGTCGACTATGGAATTTATCAAACAATTCCTCTCTGTTACTGTTCATGTCAAATGTAATAAATAAACAAAATAGTAGTAATAGTAGTGCTAATTGTAAAACAAACATGTTCTAGCCCTGAAGATGAGCTAAATATATGTCGAAACGACGGCAAAATGACTAGTTTCAAATCATTAGACCTCAACCCTCAATAGATTTTTTTCATATATATATATATATATATATATATATATATATATATATATATATATATACAATTAAAAGAAACGGTCCAGCGGACTTTTTTAAAATAAAATAAATTCAAAACGAAGGAAACACACAGAAAGACACAGACATAACTCACATCGATATTTCGACCATCGTCGTCATCAGGAGGTGCGAAGAGCGAAGAGTCCCGAATTTATTTTATTTTATATATATATCTGTGTGTGTGTGTGTGTGTGTGTGTGTGTGTGCGTGTGCGTTGTGCGTATGTGTGTGCGTGTAAGTGCGCGATGTACTGTGTTTAAAGTGAGGCATCCGACTACCTGCCTACTAAATACGGATCCACTAACAATAGACAAGGTCTCTAACACATTCTATAACTATTTTGAAGTTTAACTATCAGTTACTATTAGCTAGTTTACACATTTTTCAAGTAATTCACTTCGATTAAAATTATAAAACTTAGAAATAAATATTTCTAACAAGTTACAGTATAAGATTTATCTGATTTAATGAATTCGGTTAGTTGTAAAGGTATTATAACCTTTAAACAGTTGTTAGTAGTGACTTGCATAGTCACCATCAACAATAGTGAATCACTGGGAAAGTCAAACAAAAAAAACATCAGAACTATTTTGTTTTTTTAAGTCGAATATTTTATAAGTGGGTGTGAAATGCCCATTCCTATTAGCCTGTGTTTTGAATCTTCACACAAGCGTTGGTGTTCTGACCCTGCCATACGCTAAGTTGAAGTTTTTAAATTCATTTATTAAATTCATTATTATATATATATATATATATATATATAAAGATTTCACATAAACACGTGAAATAACAATCAATGATCAAACCACAATAAGAAATGGGAAAACAATACTAAGATCTTTCAACCGTAACAAGCGGTCTTCGTTAGAGTCAAAAACCCAACTGATTGGTTTTTTGACTCTGACCCAGACAGTTGGGTTTTTGACTCTGACAAAGACCGCTTGTTACGGTTGAAAGATCTTAGTCTTGTTTTCCCATTTTCTTATTGTGGTTTGATCAATGATATATATATATATATATATATATATATATATATATATATATATATATATATATATTATACAGTGTATATAATGGTATATGTATATGGTATATAGTGTATGTTAGCAGCAGATTCACTTTTAGACATATTTCATAAAGTAGACGGCAGCTTCCGCATTTACGACTTTGTTACTAGTGCTTTCTAGTTTTTGAACTAGTTTTCATTGATAGGGCGAAATTTTATAGAGGAGTTGTCCCACAGGTATCGAAGAAATAACTCTATATTTCATTAAATAGTCTATTTTTACTTAAAAGCTTTCGATTTCCAAGAAATCATCGTCAGGTGTAAACATGATTTCGTCCAACTAATTTAAACATGAACTGATACAATTTAAAGATGTTAAGAACTCTTAAATAAACATTAAAATCAAGTGTATAAATGAAAATTGAAAATAATTTTGACAAATCAATGAAGTCCACTGTAAGAAATGAAAGGTTGCAACTTGTCATACATATTGCCTGGGCCCTGTCAGTATAGGCCAACTAAGTTTATAAGAATTATCGAAGTTCTTATAACATGGTATTATGGCCTGGATGTTCATAGAAGGTTGAATGTCCCTGATGTATAAAGCCTCGAGGATCTGAAGGCGGTGGTATTATTTTCTATTCTTAAAGTTCTTTGAGAGACAGGGCCCAGACAATGTGTATGACAAGTTTTAACCTTCCACTTGTTACAGTGGACTTGATTTTTTTTTCAAAATAATTTTCCATATTTATTTATACACTTGTTTATTTAAGTTTTCTTAATGTTTTTAAATTGTGTCAGTTCTTGTTTCAATTAGTTTGACGAAATCATGTTTACACCTGACGATGATTTCATGGAAATCGAAAGCTTGTAAGTAAAAATCTAGCAGTTAATAATCTATAGAGTTATTTCTTCGATATCTCTGGGACAACTCTTTTATAAAATCTTGCCCTACAAAAGAAAACTAGTAAGAAAACTTGAAAGCACAAGTATGAAAGTTGTTTTTCATATACTTTAACGATATATATATATATATATATTTCTAGAAAGAAAACACATATAAATGATCAAAAAAAAACTTAATTGTTTGATAACTTGTCCTAACGAACTATATTATGTTTTAAACCATACATATATATATATATAATAAAGTTGCAATAATCCGATAGGATCGTTATAGGATATTTGACTCTTCTTTACCTGATGACAATGTATGTGAAAATAGCAAAGTGCGTTTTATTACTGACTCTCTCACCAATAATGTTGTATTTTTTTGGTTATAATAGTAATAAAAAGCAAAACTATGACATTATATATATATATATACATATATACATACATAGAGAGAGAGATTTAAAAACACACTTGCAGTCACTAATTTTTGGTTTGAACCGTTTTCAGGAGATATAACAGAGGGAAACCAAGCGCTCTACTACAGAGACGGTTGGAGACCAACAATGTTGCTTCTCTGTACCAGTGCACTCGGTTTACCTCTCTTATCTCACCTGAAGACGGTTCAAACGGAAAATTATAGACTGTAAATGTGTGTATTTAATTTCATATGTTTCTTCTTCTACATTGAGCTTTATTTGCCCGTTTCGGATCGCATTTTTATCGAAAAAGTATATATATATACCAAGGTTTCACATAAACACCTCAATTAACAATCAACGATCAAATCACAACATGAAATTGAAAAAAAAAAACTACAATCTTTCAACCGTAACAAGCGTCAAAAACCCAACTCAGTTATATATATATATATATGAAATGGGAAAACAAGACTAAGATCTTTCAACCTTAACAAGCGGTCTTCGTCAGAGTCAAAAACCCAACTCTGACGAAGGCCGCTTGTTACGGTTGAAAGATTTTAGTCTTGTTTTCCCATTTCTTATTGTGGTTTGATCATTGATTGTTATTTCACGTGTTTATGTGAAATCTTGTTATACATATATATATAAATATTGATAAAAGTATCGACCGTGGAATTGAAACAAAACGAAAATTTATCGGGACTCGGTCAGTTCTTCAGGTTCAAATTAAACTCTCATTACCAACGTTCCGATAAATTTTAGTTTTGTATATATATATATATATATATATATATATATATATATATATATATAAACACATGTTGTAGTGTCTACAGTTATGCACTAAAAGTAAAAGGAAGATATCTTCTAATTAAAAAAAATTAAATTTGCAACATTTATATAGAACTGAAATAGGTCAATTAAAACTGAGTCAGTTTAGGTTATTTTTCTTTAAGGAATGCCTATTTTATTTTGTATTTAATGTTTTAAGTGCAGAGCAGGGAATATTATATTTATTTTTTTGTTAGTTAATTTTTTTTTGTTGCATTAGTCATTTTTAAATGACTAATTAAACATTGTACATCACCTTACTGAGGCGATGCAATCTAAGTGTTCAAAACTCGGCGGCGTTTGATAATTTTTTTATGTGTGATCTTAGTGTTTCTTCTTCTTTTTAAAACAGTTTATTTATTATTTATTATTAAATTTGGTTGATATATCTTTAAGATAGTAGAGAAATGTGCAACAGTTGAAATAATTGTGTAGAATGCGTAGGACTGTTGACTTGGAAAGGAAATTGACGCTTTGATCATAATGTCAGATTAAAACTGTTTGAAGAGAGATTTGAGTAGAAAGTTGGAATTAGTTTGAGATGATTTCAAATAGTGTCCAGAGAGGGACACCCTAAGGATCCTAATGGAGCATCTTTAACTCGAATATAAAGCCCATTAAGGAGATATTTTAATGGATAGCAAAGGAGGGGCAAAAAAAAAAAGAAAAAAGAAAAAAAAAGTGAATGGTTGTGGTAATCCGACAAGGGCCACCTGGCCCCTAACGAAGTGAAGGCTCTCTGTCTGTCCGTCCGGTCACCATTAGTAGCCCGACTTCTCCTGGACCTAGATAAATAATCTGCTGTCATCCGATAGGCGGCAGGCAGGCAGGCCTGGGGGAGGAGGCCATCCACCCTATTAACTCTGACCTTCGGAGCATATCCCTCCCGCCTTCCCTATCAGTTACCATTCCCGACAGCCCTTGCTCTGATCACTGCCTGCCCAAACTCCTTCTAATAGCCACCCCTCACGCAGTCCGGAAGCACCATTCCATTAGCAGCCTGCTCCTTCGCACACCCTCTCTCAACAACTCTCCTATAAATAACGCCAACCTTTTATAATTCTTTCCCAGCCAACAATTAACTTCATTACTTCTGAACACCTTACTCAACATATAACTAGTTTCATCCTCCTCATCAACTCGAGATATATAGTTTAATTTATAATTCGATAAATACACCGCACGCTTACAACTCACTTTCTTTGCTACTTTTGTTTTTATTTTATTTGACAGTAAAAAAACTATCATTATGTTCAAGTGATTAGCAGTTAAGTGACATCATTTATTCTTAACTTTCCAAAGTGCTTGTATGTGTGTTCACGTGTGTCTAAACTTTACTCTCTATAGCGGGGTTATGACTGATTGTATGTACGTGTATGTGTGTGTGTGTATATAAACTGTACTTTTCACAATGGTTGTCTGCTTCTATGTATGTGTGTGTGTGTGTGTGTGTGTGTGTGTGTGTGTGTGTGTGTGTGTGTGTGTGTGTGTGTGTGGTGTGTGTGTGTTTGTGTGTCTAAACTGTCCAATGCCTTCTTGTGTGTATGTATGTGTGTTTTTTCCTCACGGGAAAAACATTCCCTGCCATGAGGGAATTTATTTATAACAACATATTTCACAATTAGTACTTCATGCAATTCACTTCTGGTGACTATACGGACTTACTTCTAAGCTTATATTAAGTTTTATATAACCTGTAGTATTGCTGTATTCTAATTTCCACTCTGATTTTGTTAAATCTATTTTTTTTATTGTTTAAACCGATCCTTTAGCCGGTTATAACATCAGCCGTTTACCGGCTTTTTGAACGGTGATTAAACAGATTTTAAATTGGGAGTCCTACATTTTGCCTAACTCAAGTGCATTTCGAGTAGGGATTTTTAACGAGTACCTCACATCGTACAAGCTCGGACCGACGACTTAACGTCCTCTCCCTTGGGAAGACATACTCAGATTTATTCACCTCCCGCGTGAATAAATCGAGGGCCACGTGGGGATCGAACCGTGAACTACCAGCCCAGAGACGAATACGTTAACCGCTAAGCTAACCTGGCCCCCTTTTTTCGTTATGTATAATGTTATATATAATTGTGTGTGTGTGTGTGTGTGTGTTTGTGTTTGTATTTCCGCTTTTGTCAAAATTGTCAATAATTAACACAAAATGTTAATTAGGTCAAGAACTTGAGTTGCGATTGAAGATGGACAACGTCCGAAAGCGCTCCAACGACACCAAAATCATCGTACGAGGTATGACAGTTTTCCCTATTTCTAATATAAATCATACTAACCTCAGTGGTTATAATAATATACATATATTTACCGAATTGCATACATTTACCAAATTTGAACTTTAATGAACATCAAAATTAGGTTTGGTTAGTCTGTCCCTCAAGACAGCACTCATAGGCCCTCTATGATACCAGACAATGACCTTTTTACATTCTGAGTACAAAAGTGTGGCTAACTAAATTGCTGATAAACACTCACTTTCTTTATTTGGGCACTAAACGTCATCAGTAGATGATGTGTCTGTCTTTAGTAGCAATACAGCGGTCACTAAACCAACAAAACTGTAAAAAACAGTGTTGATGCAACCCACTAGCTTTCGATGGACAATGCAGTTACCTACCTGTTACTATCGACGATAACAGGCATGGTGTTTAGCTTTCGATGAACAGTGCAGTTAGGTTTAGGTTAGGTTGAGTGGCAGTTCTACAAGGGAACACACGTAGGCCGAGTATTGGTCCTTTGTGATACCACACAATGAAGATTGATTCTACAGTGGGAGTCCTAAATTTTGCCTAACTCAAATGTATTTAGAGTAGGGATCTTTAACGAGTACCTGACATCGTACAGGCTCGGGACCAACGGTTTAACGTCCTTCTCCGAGGGACGAAGCGCTCAGATTTATTCACCTCCCGCGTGAATAAATCGAGGGCCAGGTGGGGATCGAACCCCGGTCCTATCAGTTCAGAGGTGAGCACGTAACCACTGAGCTAGCCTGGCCCCTTAACAGTGCAGTTACCTGCCTGTTACTATCGACGATAACAGGCATGGTGTTTAGCTTTTGATGGACAGTGCAGTTACCTACCTGTTACTATCGACGATAACAGGCATGGTGTTTAGCTTTCGATGGACAGTGCAATTACCTACCTGTTACTATCGACGATAACAGTTATGGTGTTTAGCTTTCGATGTACAGTGCAGTTACCGACCTGTTACTTTCGACGATAACAGGCATGGTGTTTAGCTTTCGATGAACAGTGCAATTACCTACCTGTTACTCTCAACGATAACAGGCATGGTGTTTAACTTTCCAACTTGTTTTAATTTTTATACATCGACTTTTGACGAAATTAAAAATTTTGACTTTAATTATCAGCATAATTAGGTTAGGTGCTGTTTCAGATGCTGCCCTACATAGTCCAAAGATTAACCTAATTGAACCTTCACTTGAAAGTCTCTTGAATCATCGATAGCTACCTGATGATGAACTCCGGTTCGAAATAATTATAACAAATATTTAGTTCTAATCAGTATAATCAAATTTTAATAAGCCTGCTTGGATCAATGTTTCTATATATTGAATAAAGTTCCTGTATTGATACTATTGATTTTTGCTATATTATTGTGGTGAAGTGAGAGAACGAGGAAGGTTTTGGATATAATTCGTGTGGAATTTTGTTTGACACAAGAGAGATTTAATAAAGTTACGTATGTAATTAGCCCAATAATTCATATTCCAGACTCACCCAATGATTAATTGATCTCATTTCAATTGAATTCTAACGCTGTTTTCACACAATATTTAATCCGGATTAAAAATTAAAATATCAACAGTTTGATGATTATTAGTTATAGTAATTAAAAAAGGTAATTAAAATTAATATTTAATACATTAAATCATTTCGCTATAATTTTATATTAATAATATAAAATATGGATTTAAGTCCTTGTGTACAATTTGACGTTGATGTATGTAATACAGAGTGGAACATGCTGGAATAAAATATAAAATAAAAAAAAAATATGGATTTAATTTAATATATTGACGAAAATATTACTTAGTAAAAAAAAATATTGCTGGAAAACATATTTCTTTCAAACTCTTCATATTGATCACCCTAAGAAGTTTTGCGAGAGTGAAGTAAACATTTTTTATTATTTTATTTATAATAGAATGTGGTACATTCTTTTTTTTTTTTTTAAGCGATCCCCTGGCGCAGAGGGTGTCAAGTATACGGCCCGCGGGCCGAATCCGGCCCACCTAGAGGTTTAGTATGGCTCGAGGGGTAAATCTGCATTATAATGAAACAAAAAGAATGTGTTTACTCTATTTCGCTAAAAACTTATGTTTCGTATATTATCTGCTAGGGGCAAAGTATTTAAGTACGCGCAGACAACATGAAAGGAACTAACACAAGGAGGTGATAGCATTGAATGTCTGTTGAGCGTCTGTTGGCATATTATCCACTTTTCCTTTGCCCTCGCACCTTCACCAGCGAAATATCTGTCTAAAAAAAGGATAAAAGTGGATAAAGAATGTCAGATTTCAATAAATTTTTTTATAATTGACTTATTCTTCTTTGTACTAATTATTAGTATTAGTTACTAATACAAAGAAAAAGGTGGACTTATTGCTACTTCTATGAAATTTTGCAATTAGCTTGCTTGTCCGACCCGCTTGATCAAACTAACCTGTATTCTACCTCCAGACCAAAATGAGTTTGATACCTCTACCCTAGCGGGGATGACGTCAGCCGTTTACCGGCTTTTGGTTTGATCGGTGATTCTACAGATTCTATATTGGGAATCCTAAATTTCTGCCTCACTCAAGTGCATTTCAAGTAGGGATCTTTAACGAGTATCTGACATCGTACAGACTCAGACCGACGGTTTAACGCCCTCTTCCTTGGGACAGCATACTGAGATTTATTCACCTCCTGCGTGAATAAACCAAGAGCCAGGTGGGCATCGAACCCCGAACTACTAGCCCAGAAGCGAATACGTTAACCATTGAGCTAACCTGACTCCTCAAGCACTCTTTTATTATTCTAAAAGTACAGAAATTTGGTTAAAAATATATTACGCACTAGTTTCTTTACTGTGTGGTATTTGACGCTCATTAATAAACTCAAGAAATATTGCCACAGGTTCTTTGACTGTATACTTGTTGATATGATAATGGCATTGGTATAAATGAATAAAAAAGAACAGACAATCCATGATGATAACATGTTAAAATACATAAAAAGAACATACACTGGACTATCTTATTTCCGTACTTTTTTTCCTTCCAAATAGCATTAATTATCATCCGGGTATTGGTAATTCACAATGAGGGCAGAGTGAGACCGAGTAGCCTAGGCTACTGCAATATCGTTATCTTAAGCAAACTATAACCTTATTATGCATAAACAATATTATTATTACGTATTTTATTGTATAATAATCATTAAATAACTGTATCCACATGTATTTGATAATTGTGATTTAAAGCAAGGTGATTCAGAGAATAGCCTAGCTATCCTAGGCTATTCCTACGCTAGGCTAGGAAAATATATGCCTAAGCTGTTCCAAATTCATTCAAATCTTTTCAAATCGACCATTGTGCAGTATTCACTTGGTCTAACCATACTAAACTGTGTTGAGGTTAGGATATACATATATATATCCTATGGTAAGGCTTGACCTTCCATAATTGTTAGGGTAGGCTTTGTTTTTGTTCTTTATAAAGTTTATTCTGTATTAATAATAGTGTTTATTTAAATTAAATATGTAATGTGCTAAAAGTAAATGAAACTGAGATAGCTTAGTTATTCTAGAAGGTTTTAGTGAGGTTATGTATATGGTATGTTTTGGCATACTGTCAACCACTTAGCCTACTATACCCACCATTAGGCTACCACTTACCAGTGTTACCAATTTCCGGACTATTCTGTTGCCGGACATGTCTCGGTACGGATATTCGATGGTCCAGTGTACAGAAAAAAACGGTTGACCTATTGAACCTCTTCTATTTCTGTTGACAATTAAACACAAAATACAGAAGTAAGTTGAATAACTTTTTCAATGTAATTTCATATTTATATAAAACTAAATTAACAAAATGAACTCACTTAAAACAAGTCACAAAAACTCACTAATATAATTTGGCTACCTTTTTATCTGGTTGAAAGTTGTGAGTCACTCTGAATACAAGCGAGGACTCAATTAAAGTTTCATTGAAAAGCACTCAATCAGTGTGGCCAACTTCCGAAGAGGTTAGGAGATAAGGATTAATAAGATAAACAGTAACTTAACTAATGAATAAAGGAAAAATATTAAAAAAAAATAAAAAAAAATTGAAATTTAATTTAACTCATTAATTAATTAATTTGAAAATTGATTAAGAATGAACCAAAAAAGGAAAAAAACTGCCTTTGGAGATATTTCGTTGTCAAATAATTATAAAAATTTTTGAGCTTAATATTGTTTTTCTTTTATTTTTTTGTAGTAATATAAAGATTGACTAAAAACATATGTAGCAAAATGATTTTTTAAATTCACTTACATAATTTGACTTAAGCTGTTACCTGGAGAACAAATGTTCCCTTTGAATGGAACGCAAGCAAATTTCTTATCCCTCAAGTAGTGGAGTTTATTTCTATGTGACAATAATTTAAATGATTATTTTTTGAAAAAATTCGGGAATAAAAAATCGTAAATTACTCATTGTTTTTAAAAAAAAACAAATATAATATTATATTTTTAAATTATAAGTAAAGTTCAATATAGATAAAGAAACACAGAGAAAATAAAATTACAGACCGTCTCTACGGTGTTTATTTTTAATTCCTCGATGTTTCTATAGAGCCGTTTATTTTGAAAGTGGCCTAATTCCATTTTCCAAAAAAAATTAGCTAGCTATTTAAATAATTACATTTTTACGTTATCTTTACCTTTTGCAGCAAATTGTACAAAATTTATTTAAAATTACTAAGTTTTTTTATAACAAAAATTAGTTGATAAATAAAATGACAATATTTTTAAATTTTGTAAAACGCAAACCCTTAAATATCTCGATTTTAGCATAAATGGAATTAGGCCACTTTCAAAATAAGCGGCTCAATATCTATATTGAACTTTATTTGTCCGTTTCGGATCTATTTTTCATCACAAATTTGTGTAAGTAATATATTTTTTTTTTAATTTTAAACAAGTTAATTTTTATCAATCATTTAGTTTTTCTTAATTTAAAATTCTTTTATTTATTTGCTAAATAGCTAGTGTTAGTGTGTAATACATATTCAGATACAAAAGAATAATAAAACATTAGACGATTACACGTAGAAACAACATGTAACTCACTTCAATATTTCGACCTCATCGTTATCAGGAGAAAGAGTTGAAGATGAGTTCTTGTCGGCTGGCAAATAGCAACCATGCAGAGTTTTGCCAAGAGAACTTATCTTCTTCTTTTCCTGATGACAACGAAGTTGAAATATTAAAGTGAGTTTTTTTTATCGATTTATTTTGCATGCACCATATATAATATTACATGGTATCTAATCTTAGTTTTTACATTAAAATACATTACAGTACAATTACATTAAGCCTATTAAAGTGAGTTGTGTGTCGTTTCTACGTGTTTTTCTCTCGTAATCATTTGACATGTTGTCCAAATAATAGTATTGCCATTAAAACTTTTACCTTGTTTATCAATAAATAGTTTAGACTCTTTCAGAAATAACGGCACAAGTTTCAAAATTTTAATTAAAACATCATTATTCACTATAATGGGAGGGCCTATAAACATTAACTCAGTTAGAGGCCTACATTTGAATATAACTTTTGGCGGTTCTTTGATAAAAGATAACTGTGAACTGTTTTTAGATTGTTTTTGATTATTTATAAGACAGTAATGAGTGCGGGAGTTGAATTTTTTCTCTTTTTTTTTTTTTTTAGAATATGTTAAATGCTCGTCTTTGATGGAATGACACCCGACTGTAACCCGTCCCACCAATGCTTTCCCACAGAAAATTAACTGTGTGAACATAAAAGACAAGCATGTGAATAACCTGTTTCGTTTTAATCTAAAATTTTATTAGAGAAAATATCAGTGTGAGAAATATTTAGCTAATATCCGATATCTAACTTAATTCTCCAGTTAAAACTGGCTCTAACTTAGATCTGGTCCCAAAAAAGACAGCGAAAACTAAAAATAAATTAACCATTCAAAGAAATGACTTAATAAAAATTTACCTTTCTAGATTTTTACTAATGATTTCCTTTTTTGGTAGATTTTATAATTTTTTTTCATTATTTCGGGGGAAAGTTTTTTCTTCGTTAAAAAATACTCCATTGTTTAAATTAACACAACTCAACTTGACAATACTATTTTATATAAATGAAACACATTAATAAAATAGAACAGTATGAAATAAAGAAACAAAGGTTTTTAAAAACAAAATTATCCATGATTTTTTTTCATAAACTGAAAGAAAAACTAGTTTTCAAAAAATAGTTTTGTACAGTTTTCAGAAGATTATTAGAATAAGGGGAAGAAACACTAAGAGTCCATCCAAAGACGGGACACACAAGCACACACACACACACACACACACATATATATATATATATATATATATATATATATATATGTGTGTGTGTTGGGTTTTTGACTCTGACGAAGACCGCTTGTTACGGTTGAAAGATCTTAGTCTTGTTTTCCCATTTCTTATTGTGGTTTGATCATATATATATATAGGCCATTGTTTTCTTGACTACAATTACTAATAAACACTTTTTTCTTCTTCTCGGAATTTTGGTCACGGTTAATATATGGAATCACCTTTTTGCATACGTTTCGATATTGTTCGGTATTAGAAGCTAGCCTTGAGTAATTAAGTTTTTTGAATTTTTTATGATGAATGCAAAGTAGATATGATAAATGTCCATTGTTTTTGTTAGTTTATAGCCCTGAGGGTGTCTTAAAATAAAGACGAAACATTCTCGAAAAGGTGATTCCAAATATTAACCCTGACCAAATTCCAAGAAGAAGAAAAAAGTGTTTATACATATATATATAAAACAAGATTTAGCATAAACTCGTGAGATAACAATCAATGATCAAATCACAATAACAAATAAAGGAAAAAGATTAAGATTTTTTAACCGTAATAAGCGGTCTTCGTCAGAGTCAAAACCCAACTGAAGTTTATCAGAACTCGGTCAGTTCCCCAGGTTCATATTAAACTCTCATTGTCAACGTTTTGGTTTTTATTGAAAACCTTTTTCATAGGCAGGAGTAAAAAATTTTGAAACAGAAAAACTAAGTATCACTATACATTGAAGATTTTTTACAAGAAAACTATAGTCTGTAGATTTTAATAACAACTGTCTAGTTTGAATGAAAACGTGACACTGTAAACACTACATTTTTCTGAAATCTAAAAAAAACCTCAAGGATAAATCAAAAACAATAATTTGTTCTGAGGCCTTTCATACTACGTCATCAGAAAACGAATAGAAATTAAAAACAAAATTTGTAGTCGATCTGTGATGGCATAGCGTGAAAGGGCTCAAAACATCTTTTTCTTGTTTTTGATTTTTTTTGCGACTTTTTGTTTATATATATATATAATATTTGACATAAAAACGTGAAATAACAATCAATGATCAAACCACAATATAAAATGGGAAAACAAGACTAAGATCTTTCAACCGTAACAAGCGGTCTCCGTCAGAGTCAAACAGCCAACAGTTGGGTTTTTGACTCTGACGAAGACCGCTTCCTACGATTAAAAGATCTTAGTCTTGTTTTCCCATTTCATATTGTGGTTTGATCATTGATATATATATATATATATATATATATTATATATATAAGTAAAAGTTGGAAGCAGTCCTTCTTGTATACATACATTTAAGAAAGATATTTTTCTTAAATGGTAAATGTAACATTTCCAGTGACAATGATGAAAGAAGTATATACATTTGGACATTGAGGCTGGAGGGAAGAAATAATCTAATAATTATACTTCCTGGCGTGAAGAATAAGTTATAAAACTTAGATTAAATTTACAAGTCACTAGAGTAATTCACACCAATAAGTCTCTTGGCCACTTTCTTTTCAGGCGCCTTTGGGGATTTCCTGGGATATTTGTTGAGGTGATGTTTAGGACTAAGGGATTATTATTGCTAAAAAGGTTTTTTGTGGAAGGCTTTGCAGCGAGATATTGCCACTTGATGAACTGTTGAAATCCTGAAGTCTGAATAGATTGTTTGCTTTGGTATGCAAAAAGAACAATGAAGAATTTTTCTAAGAATTTTTGTCTGAAGAGCTTGTATCCTCTGGGCATTTCTAGATTTTGTTGCTCCTCATATTTCAATACCGTAAGTCCAAATATGCGTAAATCATTGATTTGTATAGTAATAGTTCATTGTCGTTAATTTTCAGCGTTCTATGATTGAAACGAAAAATTGATAGAAGAGATCGGAAGTGATTTAGTTGAGGTTTGGTGTGGGGGTAAGAAGAGGAAGTAATCCTGACTGGACTTGAGGGTAAACGGCTTCAGGGATAGAGTGAACCAAACAAGGGTGGAAAGAGGTCACCGGCTAAAATACTTCCATTAATCAAAAACTTAACCGACTCCCTTCCGCTTTTAACATTTATTTCACTAAACCTTTATTGCCTTCTGCACACCGCCAGTAAATTAGTGGGTTTTTCAAATAGAGTGGATGTGGGGCAATAGTTAACTTCCAAAAATCATGTGAACACCTCTTGAAACCTTTCTTATGGAATAGGCATATGGTTCTTATGGAACCGTAGAACCATTTCCACCATCCACTATTTATTGCTTTGTTTGTTCTCTGATGAAGTGAAAGGCCTCAAAGCATTTATTTCTTTTATTTTTCTTTTTCCTTATAGTTTGGTCTTCATTGATTGCATCACGTGTTTAATTATGATTTTTCTGCATATATATATATATATATATATGATCAAACAACAATAAGAAATGGGAAAACAAGACTAAGATCTTTCAACCGTAACAAGCGGTCTTCGTCAGAGTCAAAAACCCAACTTATATATATATATATATATTATGCACAAATTACAATACTTGTATATTATATACAAAACTAAAGTTTATCGAGACTCGATCAGTTCTTCAGGTTCAAATTAGTCCCGAGTCCCGATAAACTTTAGTTTTGTTTCTATTCCACGGTCGATATTTTTATCAATATATATATATATATATATGCCAACAGCCATATATATATATCCATGCCAACAGCCATAACCTTTCTTTTAATGACTGCTTTTCTGTTCAAATCATTAAGCTAGTGACCACTGATGACCGTAGTTTGACATTAAGAGCGTCTGAGGAGGCCCACATATGGTTATTGGGGGCCCGATCAGATCCCGGTTTAAATCAGAAGCGTTAACTTTTATTTGTTTTTCCTTTTATTTTTAACTTATATATTCATATTCATATATATATATTTTTTTTTATTATTTTATTATTATATATATTTTTTTCCTTTTTTTATTATATATATTTTTTATTTTATTTATTTATTTATTTTTTATTATTTCCTTTTTTATAATTTTTAATTTATAATTTTTTATTTTATAATTTTATCTATTGTTTTTGCTTTCTCCGTTCTCCGACGTTTAGTGCCTAGCTCCTTTTTTACGCTAGTGCTGCTCTCTTCGGTTGACTCTTTATTTCTTCATTCGCGCTCCGTTCTTCGACGTGGGGAGATCTCTCTCACTTCGTCCTCTCTACTAGTCTACTCTCCTGATGACGAACAACAGTTCGAAATATTGAATTCTGTAAGTTTTCTTTGTATTCTCTTTTCTGTGTCGTGCTTTGTGTAATTTAAATTTTTATATATATATATATATATATATTACTTGCCGTTGCGTCTACAACGTGCTTGGTCTCCCTTTCTCTTTTCTCCTGAAGACGGATTACTCGAAAATTTCAGTCTGTAAGTGTATTTCCTTACTCTGTGTGTTAATCTTCTTGAATTTTGAACTCATATGAATATATAAATATATATATATATATATATATATATTTATTTGTTTTTCCTTTTATTTTTAACTTATATATTCACATTCATATATATATTTTTTATTTTATTATTTTTTTCCTTTTGTTATTATATATATATTTTTTATTTTATTTATTTATTTATTTTTTTTTATTATTTCCTTTTTTATAATTTTTAATTTTATAATTTTATCTTTTGTTTTTGCTTTCTCCGTTCTCCGACGTTTAGTGCCTAGCTCCTTTTTTACGCTAGTGCTGCTCTCTTCGGTTGACTCTTTATTTCTTCATTCGCGCTCCGTTCTTCGACGTGGGGAGATCTCTCTCACTTCGTCCTCTCTACTAGTCTACTCTCGTGATGACGAACAACAGTTCGAAATATTGAATTCTGTAAGTTTTCTTTGTATTCTCTTTTCTGTGTCGTGCTCTGTGTAATTTAAAGTTATATATATATATATATATATATATATATATATATATATATATATATATATAAACACATAGGAAATAACAGAGAAAGTCAATACAGAACTCACTTCGATATTTTGACATCTGTCGTCATCAGGAAGAAGTACGAAGTATTGGCGTTGAGAAGAAAACCGTAACTCATATTTACACCATACACCCTACTTATTAGTCTCATGGGAGGTAGATCTACTCCGTGGCTTACTTTCAATTGTTAATTATTCTTTTTATTTATTTTATTATTTGTTAATTTATTTATTTAATATTTTGTTTACTTACTTATTTTTAGTTGGTTTTTTAACATTGTTTTTATTGAAATGTTTTTGTTATTATTTATTTATTCTTCTATCCTTGTCCCCCCTCCCTCCCTGCATTTGACTACGCTGATAGAGGGCCTCATCAAGGAGACTTCACTTCAGTTGTCAATAAGTTTTGAATACGTCAATATTTTATAGTGAATATCAAAAAAACACAAATAATTTAAGTCCTTAATGGTAGTTCATAATAAATCAGTGCTTTAGCAACATGATACTTCGGTATCCACAGATTTATTTCAATCTCGTTTATTATTATAATAATTTTTTTCGCTTGTTGAGTCACAAGTATTTTATAACTATTTATTTCTAACAATATATTTGCAAAATATTTTCGATATATTAAATAAAATAATAATAGAGTACATTTTAACATCATTGGAAAAAAAATGAATTTAATACTTTTAAACTGCTAAGAAAAGGGAAGAGAATTATATAATATATTATTTCCCTATCTTTAAATATGTGGATTTTATAATTTATAAATATTTAATTTTGTTTAAAAATGTATACTGTGAAAAGGAACAGATAACAAAGTATTATTTTAATATTTATGGTATAGGGATTTAAGAATTATGGAGTAGAATAAGAGAAAGAGAGAGAGAGAGAAAATCGACGTGTTTGTGGAACATAACTCTGCTGCTGTTCGTTCATTCGTTGAAGGAAAAAGGAATCTTGAAACAGATAGCTTGAAAAGAGTGGAAGCTAATTTGTATTCATGAAACACCTAACTAGGTGGCAGAAATGAGAACAATTTACATATTCTCTCTCCCAAACAATGCTTCTCTAATTTGCAACAATAGGATATAAAAACATTTCCGTTTGATACTCCTATTTAGGCCAAATGCTTAATAGCTAACAGTTTAAATTAGTATAATTGGTAATTATATATTGCATTTTTTTTTTCATAAAAAAAAAAGATAAATTACTTTTACATAAATATGTGAGAATTATAAAGTAAAACAGACTTTCCTTGGAGTTCCTGTTGTATATTTGGGTGGTCCGTTTCTACCCGATTTATATCATGATCCTTCTACAGTAGTACCTTAGTTTTCGACCATAATTCAGGAAATCAAAACTAATTTTCCGATAAGAATGAAATAATTTAAAATGGGATAATTCATTCGATCAGATCATATATAGGAGTTATTTTTTTAAATACTGTTGCTTTCACCATATAAAAACGTGTACGTAAACTACTAAACGTTTGGAGAACTGTTCGAGTTTTAATGTTATGCATACTAGATATTATATGCAGGAGTTTTTGTCACTTCTCATGTTTAAGACTTTAAAACGAGCCTTAAAATGACAGAAGTAACTAGGTCATATACATAAAGAAAACAAACACTTATCAAGAACAGACTTGAGATATCACTGTAACTGACCTCATTCTCTATACTGTATAGACCACTGTATAGACCTCATTCTCTATACTAGGAGTGGATGATCATAGGAACCTGTTTTGACCTTATGTGTACTTCTTATACGACTTCTGGAGGTATAGTTTTCTCGACTACTCTCTTCGTACTCCGATTTGTTTGAGTACAAAGTCGTTCATTAGTTTTGAAATTTTTCTTCAATTTCATGAAATTTCAGATCAGTAGTCAGAAAGTTCAAGCAGATCAGATTTCATGGTAGTTCATCTATTTTTGAGATCCAAAGCAACAGTCTACTTTGATAAAGGACTTTGAATAAAGATTATTAAGATTTTATTGTTTAAACTGATCCGTTTATGATTTTAAAACGAGTCTTAAAATGACAAAAGTAAAAACATGAAGAAAACAAACACTAATGAAGAACCGACTTGAGATATCACTGTAATCTCCATACTAGGAGTGGATGATCATAGGAACCTGTTTTGACCTTATGTGTACTTCTTATACGACTTGATAACGTCAGCCGTTTACCGGCTTTTTGTTTGATCGGTGATTCTACAGATTCTACGTTGGGAATCCTAAATTTTGCTTAACTCAAGTAGGGATATTTGGCAAGTACTTGACATCGTACAGGCTAGGGACCGACGGCTTAACGTTCTCTCCGAGTGACGATATACTCAGATTTATTCGCCTCTCGCATGAATAAATGGAGGACCAAGTGGGGATCGAACCCCGGACTAACAGCCCAGAGGCGAGTACATAAACCACTAAGCTAACCTGGCCCTCTAATAAAGGTTATACTTTATCAAAAGACTGTCCTGTATCAGCACAGAGTGACATAAGTCTAATGAAGCACTTTAAAGTTTCCCTAACTAAAGTATATTTAAAGTAGAGATTATTAACGAGTACTTGACATCTTACAGGCTCGGGACCGATAGCTTAACGTCCTCTCTGAGGGATGACATGCTCAGATTAAATATATCCACCTCTTGTGCGAATAAATAAAGAACCAAACTGGGTATTGAACCCCGGATCTACCAGTCCAGAGCCGAAAACATTGCCACTGAGCTAACCTGCCCCTTTAATCTTAGGAATACAACTTTATATCATGTTAATGAAGCTTGGATGATACAGCTATTTCAATAGTCACAAAGACTGGACAATCAAGAATATTGATTGAATCAAAAGATATCAGAAAGAGGCAATGTTCGGCATGAGTGTGTTCTCTTGTGGGACTGCCACCGCAACCTAATCTGACACTGTGGCTTGCGTACACAGTGTTATTATCATATATAATATTAATAATAATGATAACAACATTATTTTATTATTATTATTATATAATGGTTATATAATAGCTTCATATAATATAAGACCTCATTCAATGCCAAACAAGTACGATTTTAGGAATTTTTAAAGTTAATACTCATGAATAGGGTACTTAATTTGTATATAAAAAACATATTAGGACTGAACTTGACACATTATATGATACTAAATGAAATTGGTAACTACTGTTGTACACAAGCTCATATTTATAACTTGGTGAGTACCAAGAGCTCCCTAGTTTCATTTTCAGGATGGATCTACTAATCCAGAGTTTTTCAAACTTTTTTCAACGCGGAACCCTTTTTGCTTCAGTAACTTTCCCAGGAACTCCAGATTCTAATGATTTTATAGAAACATAATATAAATATTTTCATTTGCCTTTATAAATAATATGTATGTTTAAAAAACAATTAAAAAGTAATATTACTGCAATGCGTATTTGTCGAAGAAAAATTCAAAACTAAAACATTTTAATTTTCATATCTTCCATAAGAACATAATACTTGAAACAGAATTATTAGCAACTTTAACACAAATTTTTGGTTTTATAGTTGAAAGTTTGATTCTCAAGTCAGACCGAGCATTAAGTCTACTTTGGTATTTAGTTTTTTTGGCAGTGTAAAAGGAAAAATAGATTTTGCAAAAATACTATTTTTGCAATAGAAGGATACTCGGGAATCAGATAGCTCCAAAAACTGACTAGTGATTCATCTTAAATATGAATAAAATGTTGGCCACTTCTACTTATGTGTATAATTATTATTCAGCTTCATGATTCACAAGAAACACAGAATAAATTTATACCCACTAAAGAAAAAAAAATTAAAAAAATTTTTTCTCTAAATATTTTTTGCGGGAACCCAGACAGTCCGTTAAGGAACTGGGTTCCGCGGAACCCACTTTGGGAGTCTCTGTCCTAATCTGCTACTTCTCCACTATGCTATAGTGCAACGGGAATGGGCGCACAATATTTCCATATATTTCCATATATATATATATTTCCATCTTATATATAATTTATAATGTATTACTGGTGCTCTTGTTAAATCCAAACTTACCTAAAATTATCAATATGAATGCATAAAATATTTATTAAATACAATAGGAAACCGTTTATAAGCACCGTTAATATAAGCATTCTGATATAAAATTAATATTCTGTATGGTTGGAAGTGTATTTAAAATTAATTTGAAATAGAAATCATTTAAGATGGAAAGTTTAATGGTGGAAATGTAAGAGTTTTCGCTGTAGGGGTGTGGTGGGGGGGGGGGGTGGTGGTAATCTTTATATATTGCAGAACAAATTAAGAGGGTGTGAAGGGTGAGATTGGATTGGATGGAGAAAGATTTTTAGGATGTGTTGAGGATAAAGGATACCAGTTGAATAGGATTTAATGGGATAAGCATCTGGAGCTGGATTATAAGCAGGCTGTAGGGGAGAGAAGTGGATTTGGCCCCCGAGGCAGCCCAGATACTATCTTGCTCTCCAATTAGAGTTAAGTGTTTCTTGATAGTTACAGCCCCCTTGCAGTATATAATTACTGTCTCACTTGCCTAGCATCCCTTCCTATGCATTATTCCCTTTGATTAAACTAATATGCTCTACAGCTTCATCAACAACTCTATTTAGCTGAATAATTTTTTTTTTTAAAAAAAAATCATTTTAATTCAATTAGTTAATTATTTTCACATCTTCCATCATTTCCTGTTGATTTTCTTGATGATACCACTATGCTGATCAATATACAGTGGATATTACGGAGCCTGATTCGAATAGGGGCTGAAGTTTTAACACTCCCTTAGGGTTTATGTTCTAGGGCAGGGATGGCGAACCTTTTTTAACTCCTGGGTCAATTATATATCTTATATAAAAAAATAAACAAAAGTGGGTTACAACTTTACTTATCAAATCAATGAGAAAGTTGTTGCTGCATCTTATCTGATAGCATTAGAATCCGAGGTTTATAGGTTGTAGTTTTCAGTTTGATACATGCAGCACTCATATTGGCACCAAGACGATTTCTGGTACTTGATTTTATGAAATTCATATGTGAAAACAAGGATTCACATGAATATGAGGAACCAAACAACGTCAGGAGAGCTATTGCTAATTTTTTCATTGATTTAAAAGAAGATGACAAGGAATTCCATTCTGTAAGAATGATGTTCTCAGTAAAGACTTCAGTAGATAATGATTCTGACTCAATTTTCTGTAACTTCTGGTTCATGTCAAAAAATTTTGTTTTCCACACCGCACTTTCCTGGAACTCTATTAATTCAAAGAGAAGAAGAAGGAGAAGGCGAGAGGAGAAAAAGGGGACTGACCCAACCCCCCCTCCCGAGAAGTCTCGCTCCCTTAAGGATATTTTCCTTGCGCCCAGGGAGAATGTGGTAATTGCCTGCCACAAAGAAGGGGAAAATCCCGCCGCGGAAATAAAAGAAATTATCAAAAGGAAAATAAATCCCTCGACTCTGGGGGTAAAGGTCAACACTGTAAGAAATCTAAGCAAGGGTGGCATCATGATTGTTACCGACTCCTCTAAGGAAGCCGCGAAGCTCAGCGAGGGAATTAGAAGCACAGACTGCGGAGTGGAAGTTTGAGGTATAAGACCTCTAGCCCCGAGGATCCAGCTCAGAGCCGTGCCCACTGAGGCAACTTTTGAGGAGCTTGCGGTTCAATTGGTCGCCAACAACGAGGGGATTGAGGAAGGAGATATTAAACCGCTCTTTAGAGTGGGCAACAAGGTACACGAGAAGGTAACAGTCATATGCGCCCTAAATAGGGCAAAGGCTGAAAATATATTAAGTAAAGAGAGCCTACGAATTGACTGGCAAGTTTGCTCTATTAGTAAGTATAACGAAGTCAGCCAATGTTTCAGGTGTTTGGCCTTTGGACACGTGGCGACGAGGTGTACCAGCAGTGCCCCCATTTGCGGCAATTGCGCAGGAGAGCATGAGTCCAGAGACTGCCCGGACAAGACGAAGATAGCTTGCGCAAATTGCAAGAAGCTGCGCTTGCCTTGTGTGGACCACGGGGCATATACCAAGTCCTGTCCCGTAAGGAAACGTGAAGTGCGGACCATGAAAATGAAACTGCATGGATAAGTTTACCATCATACAGCAGAATGTTTGCAAGTCGCGGTCCGTGACTGAACAAATCACGGCCTTTGGAATCAGTACTAACGCCTCCACCATAGTTCTACAGGAGCCTTGGAACTATGGTATAGCGCCAAGGAGACAGGGCTGCGAGGCAAGCTGATCTGCGGAACAAATGATAGACCGTTAACGATCATCAAGTTCATGTGTGAGGGTATTGATGTCTGTGAGGTTGGCCGCGCCTCCGGTAAATACGTAACATCATGCGTAGTCGAAGGACCAGGCTATGACTTCGCATTGATGTCGTATTACAGACAGTACGGAGAGTCGATAAGCAACACCCTGCCTATATTGGAACGTGCCCTGACCCATTTTAGGGACAAAGAGATAGTGCTTATGGGAGATTTTAATGTTCGGCACATGGCTTGGGGACCTGACAGAGCTACTAATGATGGAAATGAAGTCCTCGACCTCTTCCGGAGATATGGGTTGGATGTCGTCAACAACCCAGGGTCCAGTCCCATATTCGAGGGCCCTAACGGTAGCTCTTGGATCGATGTTACCGCGGTGACGAGCGGAATGTTCGAAAAAGTTACCAGCTGGAGAGTGGTAGATGATCTGCCCCTAGGGAACCATAACCCTATAGTCCTCACTCTCTCGCTCGCGAGGCCAGTCCAGACTGTGCAAAGATTAAGGGTGAGAGGGGTAGACTGGCATGGCTTTTGCAAAGAGTTAGAAGCACAGTACAGCTGCATCGAGGAGTACTTGCGTATCGAGGCTTTGACTACACAAGATTTGGACTTCAAGATCCAGATGATTACGGAGGTTATGTACAATACAGCGGTGAAGGTTAACGGATACAGACGCGCAAGGCAGAGGAGGGTGCCATGGTGGAATGAGTCCCTAACAAGGTTTAAAAAGGACGTGGTCCGTCTTAGACGGAGATACCAAAGAAGCAGGGACCATTCAGAAAGGAAGAAAAACTACAGGAAGTTCATAACCTCAAGAAAAAATTTCAGAAAAGAATGCGAAAAGCAAAAGGGGGAATCATTGCACAATTTCGTATCTGGATTGGAGTCCAACTTGTGGGGACTGGCTTATAAGGTTGCTTACGGAAAGGTGAGGGTAGAGAGAGCAGCTACCTGAAGTGCGGTGCACGTTACACATCTCTTCTAACGCCTCCTCTTGGTCTTTTCATGAAATTACACGGCGATTCTAACGCCATCTCTGGGTCTTTTCATGAAATACACGGCGATTCTAACGCCATCTCTTGGTTTCTTCATGAAATACACGGCGATTCTAACGCCATCTCTTGATCTTTCCATGAAATTACACGGCGATTCTAACGCCATCTCTTGATCTTTTCATGAAATTACACGGCGATTCTAACCATCTCTTGGTCTTTTCATGAAATTACACGGCGATTCGAACGCCATCTCTTGGCCTTTTCAATATCTTTTCATTTGAGTATCGTGCCGTCAGTCGTCGCTGGCGAGACTTGTTCGGGTACGGCGATATCCTGGTCCTTCGGTGATACTGAGAGCATCCCCTGCGGGAAATTTTTTCTCAATTTAGTCAAGAGAGAGCGCAATAGAGCGTTGAGCACTTTTTAGTGAGTTGTCATCTGGAGCTTTTTACTTTTGGAGCATTGTGAGAAGTTTTTAACCCTCACCTTCTGGGTCTTCAGCGGTTTTTTTTTGCGTTTTTTCCAATTTTCTCCCCCCCCCCCTTATTTTTTCATATCTGGCCCATTTCAAATTTTATTTTCTTACCCCCCCCCTGATAGTTTCCCATCATCTCCGGCCCTCTGGGCCAATCCCCTAACCCAGAAAATTTCTGGATTGAACTTTGACCCTACCTTTGAACGCGTTTATCTCGGCTCCAGGTGGAGCTACAGGCACGGGAAAAACGCCATTTTAATCAGGAGTGCAAGGAGTATCCGACGGCATGACCAAAACAGAAATCTCTTAGGGCAAGTTTAGCGGAGGATAAGATGCAAAGCCCTACTAAGGTTGCCAACCCCCGGCCAAGGGGTGCAGATGGGAAGTATGTGAGGACGTCAATGGGCAAGCCCTCGTCCGCTCCCACGGATGTGTTGAGGAGACAATCCGCCGACAAGAAGGAAGCAAGTGAGTTAGGGAAGCTATGTGTAGCGCCAAGAAGGAATAGCGAGGTCACTATGAGTGGCCAGCAGAAAAACCTGGAAGCGTTCATCTCCCCAGAAAAACGAGAAACAAAAACGAGAAGCAAATTCGTAGACATCGCCGCTTACGACTGCCAAAAAACAACTGGCTAATAGCGCCCAAGCAGTGTTGCCAAATATTTTCATAGAGAAAATGCTAAGCAAAAAGCAAATAAATGCGCAGCTAACCTATCTATTATAAATAAGAAAAACAATTTTATGATGCAGAACTAAAACAAAAAAACACTAGTACATATACTTTAAATAGAAAAATATACATTTCATGGTGCTATATTTCATTGTAATGTGCTAAATCCACCATAATAAATGCTAAATTGGCAACTCTACGCATTAGTTGCTTCTGCTCGTTAATAGGTAAACGAAAAGCACTTGCCATAGCAAAAAAAATATTTGTTTAGTTTTGCACAAACATCGACATAGAACGACGTGGGTCACTAAAATATGAGTGGTGGGTCAGTTGGTGACCCGCGGGTATATGGTTCGCCATCCCTGTTCTAGGGTCATGTTTATACAGGCTCAGGGTATTAATCGTTTAGCATAACTATGTATTATATGTATAAATAGTTGTATTATATGTATACAACTATGTATACACACTCCCCTAGGGTTTATGTTCTAGGGTCATGTTTATACAGGCTCAGGGTATTAATCTATAGCACAGTCCACACAGACTGTGCATATATAGTGATAGAGGAAGCAAAGTTCAAGACACACTGTTTATCAAAGTTTTCAATTATATTAAAGACGAAAGTGGTAACTTTTTACTACAATGTGACACATGTAGAATAGTAAAATTCTAACAAACCTTACGGACCTAATTCAAAGTGTAAAAACGAATACTATGTTTATTGTTATTACTTTTATGTTTGTTATATAAAAAAAATGTAATTCGTGAGAGTTAAAACCAGCAGTCTTAGGCTACTTGCGACCCTTTGCATCCGTAATCATATATTTATATATGATATATTATATATATTAAATAAATCATTTAAATAAATAAATATACATATATATATTAAATCATTTTGTTTGTAACACCAAATTTCAATTTGAAAAACAGTTATAATAACTCATTTAGTTATTATATTAAGTGAATTTTTTACATCTGAGTTAATTGTACTTGTGTTAAAATGGCAATTTCTTCTGCATTTCTAAGCTGACCTCCCTGCGTGCAAAAAGTCAAACTATAAAACGAATTATCCAGAATATAAAGACTAGGCCCAGTCATTTTAGAGTATTTTTGTAAATAGGTCGAAACACTGTGCCCAGCAGTAATTTTAATTAGTTGCAAAAGAAACTAAATAGTTTATTATCTAAAATATATCTTTCATGTATTATTTCTCTAGCTTTGAAATTTTCAGCAGACAACATTATTTGAGTAAATAGATGTACTCGCCTTAGGACTGGTTGGTCCAAGGTTCAATACGCACTCTGGCCTTCGATTTATTTATTCATGCAAGAGGTGAATAAATCTGAGTTCATTATCTTTCGAAGATGACATAAAGCTGTCGGTATCGAGCTTGTACGATATCAGGTACTCGTTAAAAATCCCCTATCCTAAATACTTGAGTTAGGCATAATTTAAGACTCCCAATGTCGAATATTGATTGTGTGGTATCAGAAAGGGCCAATGTTCAACCTACGTGTACTCCCTTGTGGGACTGCCACCGCAGCCCAATCTGACACTGGGCTTGCGAATATGAATAATGATAATGATAAATGAATAATCATTATTATGATTATTATTATTATATAATAGTTTCATATTACATGTTGGCAACACTGTAGCTAGCAAAGAAACTACATGGTTTATTCTCTAAAATCAACTTTTACCGTATTCTTTCTCTAGCTTCGGTATTGTTTCTCAATAAGGTAATATTGTTTGGGAAAATAGATGACCGTATTTTTTTATAAGTTTAAATTCGATTTTAACATGAATGGTTATTATTCATTTATTTTATATTATTTTTTTTAATTCTTAAAGGTAACAGTGTAATATGAAAAAAGTTTTTTTTTTATCTCTTAGTTGGGGCTTCACTGTGTACAGTAATACATGTATGGGATCGATCTATGAAAATAAGAGAAGTCTGTTAATTTTATTGTATTTTGAAAAAAAATATGTATCTTGTGTAATACTGCGCAATAATTTGTATATACTATATTATATAAAAAGATTTCACATAAACACGTGAAACAACAATCAATGATCAAACCACAATAAGAAATGGGAAAACAAGACTAAGATCTTTCAACCGTAACAAGCGGTCTTCGTCAGAGTTTGGGTTTGATCATTGATACTATATTATATATACTAAATACGTGACGTATGCACTTAATAGAAGCATAATTGCAATATAGATTGTAGTGAAAGCCTATTTATTTATTAATATATAATAAAGGCATATTTATATAAATTAACGCAAAGAGGAAATATTTTTTAAAATTTTTGTAATTTCCCTAAAGCATCTCGCTTTTAAATAGATATAAATGGAATGAAGAGATGCTTACAGCTTAACAAGTTGTCTATCTTCAAAAAGGTTAAGATAATAAAATTCCTTTTTATTCCTGATTAAAGAAATAATTATAGGAGGTGCTTATACAGGTAATTGCCTCTATGGGATCTACTAGGACACTTAACACAAGGGTAATATAAGCATTTGCACTGTAATTAAGTTACCAGTAAGCAATTTGCGAATAAAGTACTAATACTGAAACACCATTACTTAGACTTTGAGTGGTAACTTTTTTTTTTTAATTACTTTATTGTATAACTTGATCTTGTAAAGACTCACTTTAAATTGGAAGGTTAAGATTTTATAAAAATCGTAAAGCCGTTATGGCAGCAATCAGTGTTTCGACATAAAAAAATCTACTTAATGTTTGAAAATATCGTCAAGAAGATAATTCTTTTGATGAATTTAAAAATAATAAAATCACGATGGTTTGTTTTAAAAAAGCCAATATTGATGTCGATAAAGAAAAGTAGATTAAAAAAAAAAAGAAGGTAGTAGATTTAAAAAGCGGTATTTGAATTAAAAAGCTTAAATGAAACTTAGTAAATAATGAATACCAATTGAGATTAAAAAAAAAAAAAAAAAAAAAAAAAGAAATAAGGGACACCAAAAAGGTTGATTCAATCAAAAGACCTCGACGAGAAAACTAAAGGAGAATTGAATCAATATTTCGCGTCTTTTTCCTCTTGAAACGAAGAAACAAAAGGTTTTTTAACTAGAAGAAAAGTTAATTAATTGAATCGGAATGAATTCAAGATTTAGGGGATGGAATCGAGACACAAAATAATGAAGCTGGCGAAAAGAGAGAGAGAGAGAGAGAGAGAGAGAGAGGGGTTGATGGGAGGGGATAAAGAAAAAGGAAGAAGGTAGGTAGGCAAAGGGAGATTTCAAAGAAGCAGTTGGTAGGAATTAAAAGGTAAGTCTAATTGCAAGCGGCAATTAAAGGAAAGTGAGCCCAGAGGATGGGTTTTTTCTTTTTTTTTTTTTTTCTTTTTTTCCCCGTCAGATCTCGATTAAGAGCAAAGGGGGGGAGGGGGGGGGGAGGAAGGACTGTTATCCGCACTCAATTAGCGAAGCTCCTTGCTACAGTCCAACCGGAAAACATAGACCGCTTGTCTCTCCATATCGATCATGGAACACAGCCCCTCCAAATACCCGTCTCCAATTAACACTGAAATGTCCGTCCCCCCTCTATTCTCAAACCACTCTGTTAAAGAGTGCCCGCCTTCGTTTGTCCAAACCATTAGGCAAACATTGCGTTTCTCTTCGAGACAGACAAACACAAAGTTCTTGTCATTTCTTTCTTTTTTCTGGGATGTCAAGTGCATTCACCCTTCTTCAGAATTTTTTTTTTTTTTTTTTTTTTTTTAAATGAATGAAAAGTTCTATTAAATTACTGGATTTGACTGACTTAATAAAATAAAATCAGTACATCTACGTTTTACTGATCGACCACAATGTGACATCATCATGGGATAGAATAGGAATCATAACTAAACCTACTATTACATGATAACAAGACAGTTATACCTCGGATTTCACTTTAACAGATTTCGGATCTGGTGCTTCAGACTCCAGATTCGATTAGGACAGACGCCGTGCGATGCTTCCTCATCGCACCACCAGGCCACCTGTGGTTTGCTTTGTTTACAGCTGTACCGGGTCACATGTAGCTGTTTGGTCTGAATATTTTCAATTTACTGCAAAAACTTGATACTAATCTCATACTACCTTCAGTGGAAACAATTTCAGTTGTGGTAGCTCCTATACTAACACTAATTATTCTTGCATTAGACTGTTGAATTCATTCTATAATTCTTGGACACGTTGAACCTCCTTAATCCGGTATTCTTTCATCCGATCAAATTTTTGTTCATAATGAACTTGAGGTCCCAATATCTGAATAAACCTGTGCTGGTTTCCCAAGCCATAGTAGTAGTCAAGTCTACTATACATATATTTTATTCTTTTATTTTCTATTTAATGAAGTTACTTTCTTTACTTTAATTGATTTTGAATTTCATTATTTTCTATTTACACTCGTTATGTTTAGTTTTCTTTTTCTGCAGATTGATATATTAACTTACTACAAATATGATACATGGTTTTGACCTGAAGATGACCAATGTATGGTCGAAAGTTTCTCTTTTAGTGTGTCAGTATTTTATTAAAGTCGTTTGATATTAGTTTTCTCAGTAGTTTTACTTGTTACGTCGACATGTCTCTGGCCCATTATATATGGATCTTAGACTTTTTTTTCCCCCATTTCTTGTTGTAGTTTGATCAAGACCACTTGTGGTCTACAACCGTCGCTTCACAAGTGCGCTTGGTGTCCGTAACTCAACTCTCCTGATGACGGTTCAACCGAAAATTAGAGACAGTAAGTGTGTTTGTTCCTTAGTTCTGTGTTTGTGATTCACCGTGAAACGTTTGTTGTCCTTTTGGATTGTTTTCCTGTTTACAATATACTCGTATATATTATATATATATATATATATATATATAGTTCATAAAGGACAGAGAAAAACAGATAAAAACACACACTAAAGACTCACTACGATATTTCGACATTCGTCGTCGTCGGGCAGAAATAGTCCCTTTGAGTAGCTGAAGCTTACCTAATTTACTCAAAGGGACTACTTCAATATCGTTGTGAGTATGTAGTGTGTGTTTTTATCTGTTTTTTTCTGTGTTATATATATAACGGTCCAACAAAACTACTAGTTCACAAAGAACAGAGAAAAACAGAGTTGCAGTAGCAGTTTGCTTTTCAACGCGAGTACTTCGCCTTTCTTCCTGATGACGACGGATGTCGAAATATGCAAGTGAGTTCTGTAGTGACTTTCTGTGTTCTTTCCTGTGTGTTAAAGTTTATATATATACATATCTGCTCAAAAACGAAGAAAAGCCACACACAGAGAAAGAGACACACAAACTCAAATTTTCGGATGATCCGTCTTCAGGGGAAAATAGAATGGGCGACCAAGCACGCCGGAAACACAACGGCAGGAAACCCATTTCCTTCTTCGTTTTTGAGCTTATTTGCGTCCAGTTTGGATCGGTTTTTTCGAATTTTGAGTGAAATATATTATATATATATATATATATATATATATATACCAATTAAAAGAAACGGTCCAGCGGACTTTTTTAAATAAAATAAATTCAAAACGAAGGAAACACACAGACATAACTCACATCGATATTTCGACCATCGTCGTCATCAGGAGGTGTGAAGAGCGAAGAGCGAAGAGTCGCTGCCCTGTCTTCCTGCGGGACTCTTCACTCTTCGCTCTTCACACCTCCTGATGACGACGATGGTCGAAATATCGATGTGAGTTATGTCTGTGTCTTTCTGTGTGTTTCCTTCGTTTTTAAATTATTTATATATATATATTCTCTTAACACCTGAAAAAATAATTTTACATCTATAGGATTTATAAAATTTTTTAATCGATTAAACGTCGGCTTTAAGGTGTTGCATTATTTAAGCTACACCAAACCTCGATAAGAAAGAAAAATAGAGTAAAAACTTTTATACACAAAGAATTAAGTTTTTATGATTTGAATAATAATAATTTTAAATCATCAACTTGTCAAGTTTTTAAGTTTGGTATTATAAATGCATCACTTATAGAAATCTAAGAAGGAATGAAAGGAGTGTCAACATGTAGAGACGTTTCATATGTACTACAAGTTTTTTAATGAAGATACATCAACTTGACGTGTCACTAAAAGAAAGAAAAAAAGCTTCCAGATCAAAAAATATATGAACCCTTTGAATAGATCATAATATAACAAATATCATGATATGTGAATATTCTTACCTTTTTCTCAACTAAATGTATTTTATATTCATTTTCTGTTTGTCATCCTTGCTTTCAGAATAGTTTAAGAATACACTTTGACAAATATGACAGTCATATTAATACTGATAGCTTAAACACTAGGTTTGTTTGAAAAGATGCATAAATTCTAAAAGGTTTAATAGATTTATTAGTTAAAACCCTTAAAAGCATTACTACCAAAGTTTATTTTGTTTATAATAATATTTTTTTTTTAAATGACCACCTTTATGCCATTTCGCGTTACATTTATTTAATATATAGTTTAAAAACTTACAATTTTTTGTTTGTAATGTAACTTGAGGTTCATGATTTGTTTTTCTCTGTCCTTTGTGTACTAGTAGTCTTGTTGGATCGTTATATATATATATATATATATATATGCTCACGGGGAGCAGCACTGGCGGTTGCCGGGTTGGTTACTTGCCGTTGCGTCTACAACGTGCTCCCTTTCTCTTTTCCCCTAAAGACGGATTACCGGAAAATTTGAGTCTGTAAGTGTGTTTCCTTACTCTCTGTGTTACTCTTATTGAATTTTGAACTCGTATATACATATTCTCATAAATGTATCTATTTAGTATGCTATACGAATAACCCTTATCATTACTTACTTATATCATCATTATTTATATACTTACTAGATTATGTAAATAACAACATTTTACAACAAACATGAGAAATAACAATCAACGTTCAAACCACAATAAGAAATGAGGAAAAAGAGTAAAATCAGTAAACCGTAACAAGCGGTCTTCGTCAGAGACAAAGGTTGTTGAGATTTGACTCTGACGAAGACCGCTTGTTTCGGTTGAATGATCTTGGTCTTTTTTCTCTTTTCATATTGTTGAAAGCCACCTTGTCCACCTTGGGCGTATCTCGAAGGCTTTATAGTTCGCCTCTATCCTCGGCTAGGGCTTGGTGTCCCCGAGTTGCAGCGAAAGAGCTTTCACGTTAAAAGGCATCAATCTGTTCGATTATTACTCATGATATTGCTGAAAAAGCAGGGTGAGCGCAATAATACCAAAACAGGTTTGAACATTGACTGTTATATATATATAACTGCTCTTTTTTCAAACAATTTAAGTTAGAATATCGAAATTTTTATAGAACAACCACTCAGAAAAAAAGAAAATAAATTTGTTGTACAACAAAATAAAACACAACTCTCAATAAGTTGTAGAAAAAGTCGGCCTTTTCTAATATCAGTATAATACAGATTAACCCATGGATACATAGAGTCTCTTCAAAACCCTAATTCAACTGCTTCATATATAAAAGATTTAACAAGAAAAAAACGTATTTTACATTATTTTTATGTCTTTCAATAAAAATAAAAAAAAACTTATACATATGTCACAGAGAATATTCGATTTGATTTGATGATATTAACATTTAGGATAGATTTATCTATACCTATTAGTGAATAAGATTGATATACATTTAGGATAGAATCATACTAATCATTTTGTTACATGTGAATATTAAACCATATTAACATTTAGGATAGACATATCTATACCTATGTTACAGTGAATATGATTAAACCATATTAACATTTAGGATAGACATATCTATACCTATGTTACAGTGAATATGATTAAACCATATTAACATTTAGGATAGACATATCTATACCTATGTTACAGTGAATATGACATTGATTAAACAATATTAACATTTAGGATAGACATATCTATACCTATGTTACAGTGAATAAGACATTGATTAAACAATATTAACATTTAGGATAGACTATATCTATACCTATGTTACAGTGAATATGATATTGATTAAACCATATTAACATTTAGGATTGACTCATTAAACACCTATGTACAGTGAATATAACTTTTGAACAATATATTACTATATGAAAATATATTCAATTAATAAAATGTAAAATACATTTGATTTATAAAAAGGTAATAATATTCAGATACCAAGAGTTTATGTCGAACAAATTAAAAGAAGTTTATTTTCAAATTTAGTATAAAATAAAGGAAAAAAGTCAGAGAAAGTAATCTTTTGTAGCATGTAAATTAATCTAGGAACATGGTTATCAGAGAGGTATGGTGGGCAGTGTTTGAGGAAAGAAATTTTCGGTGGAATAATTGACAAACACTAAGTTATTTATGTGGAGAGAGAAGGTTGGATGGAGTCTTTTGTGTAATATTGGAGGCTTCATGTTTAATGATTGGCTGAATGTCAAAAAAAAAAAGAGAAGGGAAAGAGGTAAGAAGTGGTTAGGAACCAATCTATGAAATCGATTGGTTCAGTAGGTCACAATAGTTGCGTCAATTATGTATTGCCTTGCTAGCAAAACGAAAACCCGCCCGCCTGTTTACTTTGTGTAACCTTGTTGACATGCAACCTCCTCTAACCCCAAATTCAACCCCTTCATACATAAAAGATTTAATAAATAAAACCCACGTATTTTACACTATTTCTTTTATGTCTTTCAATACACAAAAAAAAAACTTTTCTTTTAGAAATAAGTCACTAATGATTCTCAGAATTGAATTATGGTGTTATTTTCGAGTTTTTTTTTTTTTTTTAATTCAAAAGTTAAAAAGGAAACTCTTGAACCAAAAATAAACAATATAATCATAAATGGTGGTTCATAAACAGAGGTCCTTTCAAGCAAAACAACGTTGATATGGTTTAATGAAAAGTCATAGTCACTTTGACATAATGGTAAATAAGTATAAAGACCAACGAATATATTCGCGTACTATAGTGCACTTCGTGACTAGCAGCTCCAGACTAGAGGCCTTCTACTGCTTTATTACTTGGACTGTCAGTAATTCATGTCGGATATTAAGTTCATCTGTATAGTAATGACGTCGTATTCGCGATCATGTGGTCTTGTTAGTCATAGTTTTCAATGTTTTTATTCATGAATTGGAAAAATAGTCAAACAGTCAGTGGACAAAGTAATTGTTCAGTGAGGTTGAGGAAGGTTGGTGGCAGGATTGAGAGTTTGTACAAGGAGGTTTCGATAAGAAGATAGTTGTTTTCATTGGCAGTAAGTTGAGTGAAGTAACTATCTACGGATTCAATTTTCAAATCATGGTGAATATCAACATTACGGGCGTACCAAGGAGCCCTGGCTATAAGGTGGGCACACATATTTTCAACAATCTGGATACACGCCTTGTTCATTGGTGCAGCTCTAAACCAGACGGAGCATCCATAAGTCATTGCTGAACGAACGACCCCCTTATAGACAAGGTCCTTGACTGAATCGGGAGAACTCCTTGATTTGAAAAGAGAATACGGATTTGCACGTCAACTAAATACCAAGCTTGGATTTATTATGGAGGTAAAGAAGTATATATTAAATGAAGATGTAGTTTCATCAAAGTCATATACATCGTTACATAGATCAATACCTATCGACCAGTTTCGTGATCAATTAACGCATATCATATTTTCTTTATCACAATGTTCAAATAATTTTTTTTTATAACTGACAACATTGTAATGTAAAAATTCAAAATAAATATTTTTAAAAATATAACTGGTTTTGACAGAATAAAATAATAGAGATTCTAAAAGGGAAACAAACGTTTGTTTTATTTAAAAACAATGATCATCGATTAATTGAAATGTAACAGTAAAAAGGAGTTAAAACGAAATTTTCAGTTATTTATAACGAAACACTATTGAAAAGCAGTTTGAATTTTCTTTTATTGTCGCTTTATTCAAAACTAACAATTCAACAAATACATCCTTTCTCACATAATAGGCAACTGTTATTTGTGTCAGCAAATATAAATCAGGATCTCTAAATCTTTTATATGTATGTTCCTCTTTAGAGTAATATAATATATAATATGTAGTATACAAGTAATTCTTTTATATCATTCTTCTAGTATTTATTTTTAGTACTACTGATAGTATACTTGTTTACAGAGTATACAGCCGTATTTCCTCTGCTGTGAACAGACCAGTGATACACCAATAATATTTTTTTTTTTTATTTGACATAGTCACAACAACGTAAATGTAATATTACCAGTGACAATGATGGTATACATACATTTGCACATGGAGGCAGGAGGGAAGAAATAATCCAGTAATTATACGTCCTGGCCAGATAAACCAATAATATTAGAATTAATAGTAATAATACCCGTCATTCCTCAAATAATACCTGAAGAGCTCGACCGGTTTATCTTAAGAGCTCTGATATCCAACTATCTAGATCATTAAACCTGTGGTGTCTGTATATCAACTTTATTAGTTTGGTTTGTATGTTTATTTAATTTTATTCTTTTATTTCCCATATTATCGTCTATTTCAAGTTCTCTGGATCGTCTTTTAAATTTTATTAAAGTTCTTGTTAAAATGTCTGTTTGATGGTTTGTCTGTTCAGTTATTATATTGTCCGACATTTTATGTTTGTAATTTCTATTTCTTCCCTTCTGTCCATTCCTTGTCCTCTTCGTCCTGTCTCTTGTAAGTCCATTGTGTTTTCCATGCTGCCTGACAGATATAATCTTACTTTACCTATAAATATTCAATTCGAACAGGAATAAAGAACAAAAGACAAAAAAATCTGGAGTGGCCTACACTCAACTTTATTATAAGTAAACATCATATCAAACTCGTTAATAATCAACTTATGTTTTGTTTGATTAATAGTCAAACACTTGTTCAACAATCATCCATCACATTAAGGAATGTATAAGAAAATTTATTTTTGATTGGGATAATTTTTTTACATTTTAAAATTTATTTCTACTAACATATCATATTTACTCATTAGAATTTTTCAAATTTTTTTTTAATTCACCTCTAAATAACAATGTTATTTCACTTAAAAAATATCAAAGTGAATGTAAACAATGTAAAATGCACGAAAACCGGACCAGTAGGGAAGATGATTTATTATTATAAAACAAAATTTCAGTTTTTGTATGTATATTGCAAGGATTGGAATTTTATGATTTTTTATTTTATAAAATGCTAATTTTAGGTTCAGTTTCTTAAAAAAAAATTTTCATTGTTATATAAATTGTCGGTTTAGTATCAAAAAACATGTTCTGAATGCGTACAAGTCCCTTTTTTATCGATGTAATTTTACAAAAAAAAATGTTAGTGAACTTATTCTCATATAATGTGAAATTTTTAGGTATAAAAAGTAGATGTATGTACATGAAATAGACTATTTAACTTACGCTCTATTAAATGCTAATTACAGAATATAATAGTGTTTAATTATGATAACCTCTAATTATGTAATTATGATAAGTTTGATTTGTAGCTGAAATTTAATTAAAGCAATTAGACATGCCTAATTATCAATTTGATCACTTTATACTATTGTTTATGAAAAAAGCGTGACACACGTAGATAGCTACGTAGGTTGGTAGTTAGTAGTGTATTAATATATTGCAAGGGTGGGTGGCCAAGTTCCTTCCTAGTCCGAGACATTTTTCAAAATTTGAAATATTTTGCGAACCGTAATTAAATACATATTTAAAAGGTATTCAAGGACATTTTAAAACAGATATGGAACAATAATAGTTTTTTAAAATATACAACCAAAAAAATAAAAATGGAAAAAGGTAACTCGGGTACATTTATTGAGAGCCACAAATAATTTTTCAAATAACTGTATGTGGTTCGCGAGACGCAGGTTGTCCCACCCCCCTGATGTATAGTATAATTTTAAAATCTGCATATATACTATAAGTTAGCAAATGTTATTTATATTATGAAAATGAAATATCTTATATCTTTCCAAAAATTCATTAAAAGTTTGTGATGCAATGCATAAAATAAGCTCTAATGATTTTATAATCAACAATTACGTGGTACGTATTCATACTGAGAATAATTAAACTAAAAAGTCCTTTTAATTGTTTCTATGACTCAACAAATATACTTAAAATATTTTTGAAAGTCATTTTTCAATTCTAAAATAATTTTACTTTTTTTAAAATAAAAAAGAACCTTACGAGTAGATAGAAATTTTTGTTTTTTTCATTCTTTTTTTTTAAAAAAAGAGGAAGATATTTTTATTTGAAAAAAAAAGATATTATATTTTTATGGGTGAGTATTTTTTTTTTTTTTGATGCCGTCTGTAAACCTTCGGTCACTATACTATAAAGAGTAAAGTGTGAAGCTTCAAAGAAAACCGCTCAGTTAATGTGTGTTAAAACGCTTTGTAAAGTCTCACTTTGTTTTTAATGTTTAAATGAAACGTACAGACTTCATTGAGAGTTCATATGTAGTTATTAAATGGCACACCATATTTTTTTTTAATCTTTTCTACTAATATGGCCTGATATTGAAATCCATATGACCTGATATTAACCATAGGTAACACTAAAGGTCTTCAGGTAATTTATAATAGTAACCAGACGGTAGTCTATGACCCATGATCCTTTGTGTCACTCAGAAATTATAACAATCGGTATTGAAATTAATTCACTGAATATGATTGACAGTTAATTGTTGTTTCTTGTTATTAAGGCACGGAAACTGATTCTTATATGCCCCAAGCTTCTGATATAGAATTCTTAACATGATTCAAGATATATACACAATGAATGATCAAACCACAATAAGAAATGGGAAAACAAGACTAAGATCTTTCAACCGTAACAAACGGTCTTCGTCAGAGTCAAAAACCCAAAACTGACTCTTAAAAAGGCCGCTTGTTACGGTTGAAAGATCTTAGTCTTGTTTTCCCATTTCTTATTGTGGTTTGATCATTGATTGTAATTTCACGTGTTTATGTGAAATCTTTTTATACACAATGAAATATATTTAAAACAAACAAAACTTGTAAATTGAAATATTCAATTTATTTACCTAAAATAAATGAAAGGAATGTGTCTTTATAATATTACCTCAGAACATTCGTATTTTATATGACAATTGTATTCAAGTTTGTTTGTAAAATTATTAATTTTTAAGCTCTAATGTTGTAGTTTACTATATAGATTTGTTACATTTATTTATTTACAATATATTTGCAGTACTGTCATCAGCGAGCACGCATGCCTTTGGGCTACTCTTGCTCCGGGGCATTATTTTATTACCAGTGTTTATATTTTGTAAATTTTAAATTAAAAAAAAATTTCTTGTTACATTTATATATAGTACATTTTCACTACTGTCATCGGCGAGCACGCAAGCGACTGGCTACTCTGGATTTCTTTACTTTATTACCATTGTTTATATTATTCAAATTTTAAATTCAAAAATAATTTTGTTACATTTATTTTTAATACATTTTGCCACTGTTATCAGCGAGCACGGAAGCAAGTGGGCTACCTTGGATCTATGCTTTTGGTTTATTACGAGTGTTTATATTATGAAAATATTAAATTAAAAAAATTTTTTTTTGTTATATTTATATGTAATACATTTTCACTACTGTTACTGTTAAAGTTATATATAGGCTTTCCCTATCTCTATATATAAAGCTCCTGAGTTTGTTTGTTTGTTTGTTCATCAGTTTCCCGTGGAGATAGAGACCTGAAATGAAATATATATTATTTATTACCTGAATAATGTTAAATAAAAGAAAATTATCACTATATTCCCAAAATTGGAGCCAGGGTAGCAAGTGTCTTGCATGCTCGCCGATGACAGTAGTAAAAATGTATTACATATAAATACAAAAAATTTTTTTTTTAATTTAATATTTTCATAATATAAACACTCGTAATAAACTAAACGCATAGATCCAAGTTAGCCCACTGGCTTGCGTGCTCGCTGATAACAGTGGCACAAATATATTAAAAATAAATGTAACAAAATTATTTTTTAGGATGGTTTTCCCTACCTTCAGCTTTATACTAAAATTTAAAAAAAAATCTATTGTTTCGAGCAAATATTTAAAAAAAAAAACTGTTGTAAGAATGTAAAAGAAAGGGTCAGTTATGAAAATTTATAGAATCTGGTCCTTATGCTCATCAATAGTACTGCCTTACTAACTCATTTGGAATATAAATGGAAATACCTAATTGTTTAATCTAACAAAAGGCGAATTTATTGTTTTGTGTGAAACGAATCAGTTCGTTTATTAGACTGGAAGACATCAAGTGTATCTTTTCCCGATTATTTACAGCAAATAACCATTTATAATTGTGAAATATATATATAATCAAAGGTTCCTTAATAGGCCTTTTCAGTATCGAAATCACTGTCCTTTTCAAGTTGAATGTTTGACATCAATGGAGGACTTTTAATATTTTCATTGCTTCATGTATGACGAAGCAGAAAGCAAATCACACCCTGACACAATTATAAAGGTGGATAATTTACTCAACAAAGGTTTTAGTTTTAATCGATGATGAATCCTTTTTGATTTATCCGGAGAATGGTTTCTTAATTCAAAGAAATTAAAAACATCAAAATGACGAATATCTAACCGACTATTATTATAAACCATTTATTAGTTTTGTTCAATATAGTAAAAGTGTCGATAATCTTCATTTAAAAATATCTCTGAACAATAATACTTTAATTAAGAAGGAAGATACTTAAACCAAAGTATCTCTCGTGAACACTCCGGTTCAAACAGAAAATTATAGACTATGAGTGTGTGTTTTCAATTTCTTTTATGTTTCTCTAAATACATTGATCCTTATATATATATAATGATTTCACATAAACACATGAAATAACAATCTATGATCAAACCACCATAAGAAATGAAAAAACAAGACTAAGATTTTCAACCGTAACAATCGGTCTTCGTCAGAGTCAAAAATCCAGTTGGGTTTTTGAATCTGTTAACAAGACCGCTTGTTACGGTTGAAAGATCTTAGTTTTGTTTTCCTATTTGTTATTGTGTTTGATCATTGATATATATATATATATTATTATATATATAATATTTAATAATAATCAGTTCACAAACGAAGAAAAGCAACACACAGAGAAAGAGACACACTTACAAACTCAAATTTTCGGATGATCCGTCTTCAGGAGAAAAGAGAGAATGGGCGACCAAGCACGCCGGAAACACAACTTGGTATATATATATATATATATTTATATATATATATATATATATATATATTAACTGAAAAAATGGAAGGGTCCGTTCAGAAAAAAAGATCAAACGATTTAAAGAAAAGTACACGTAGAAGCAATACACAGCTCACTTCAATATTTTGACCTCGTCATCATCGGGAGAAGAAGACGAGTTCTGCTCATCTTTTTTTTTCTTGCCAGCTGAGCAGAACTCACCTTATTCATCTGATGACGACGAGGTCGAAATAGTGAAGTAAGTTGTGAATTGTTTCTACATGACCTTTTCTAATCACCGTTTGATATATATATATCAAATTATATCAATATATTATATATATAATATATATATATATATTATATATATATATATATATATATATATTACTGAAAATAACACCAAACTCAGCTGATACCTGTGTCTTGACAATCTTCTCAAATTTCCTAAACAAGACTTGTTACTTCGTGTACACAGTAAAAAACATATAATTCCTTTAGTTGACATGTTTCGAATAAAAACCGTTCATCTTCAGTACGTAAACATATTCGTGGGTAAATTTTTTCGCTTGTATAAACAATGTGAAGACAGTGAGGGTTGTTTTTCTTAAGTTTAAGATATGTTGCTTGTTAATTCTGTGGAGTAAGTGGCCTCGAAGTTTGGTTTCATTGAACTCAAGAACAAATAATCATAATTTTTTAGTCTTATATTTTATATTTACTAATTTATTATTTACTATTACTTTGTTTATTTATTATATATTAGTTTATGTTTTTCATTATTTTTTTCCTCTTTATGACCTTTTCAAAAACTATAATTATGATTTTCCTATTTATTTTTGCTCTATACAAATTCTACTCTTTCTTTTCATTTTCACTGAAATGAAAAGAAACAAAGTTTTATGCTTTCCTTCACTGCTCGATTCGATGATTAGTCAATAAGTGTTACGTAAACATAATCTTTGTCAACAGTTAATTTTTGTTGATCACGACTAAGGCAGCCATAACATATTGAAAAAAAAAGAACTTAAAAGAAAAATGCTAAAGGAATTTTTTTCAGCTATAGTCTAAAATACATTGAAACAATGTAATTGATGCATGAAAAAATATTTTAGATAGAGTTTTTTGATAGATCAACTTTTGCTTTAATAAGATCATAAGTATTTACGAAAATGACAATAACGTGTTGTTTTGCAAATGGTAAAATGAATAATTTCTACTGGTTGATAGGATAGGGGGTGATTTTGAAGAGAGTTTGAAATGATTAAGAGGGAGGGAGAAGGGTTTTGAGTTGTAGTAGCGGTAGATCGATGTTTGGCACACCTGATTCCAAACCTTTCCATTATCTGCCAACCCTTAATTGCTGCTCTTTCCGACAATAGGTCCTTTATCCTGCCACCCCCCCCCCCCCCCTCCCCCACCATACTCCGACCACTCCACTACCTTCGTCCTGCGCTAAATCAATCTCCTACCGCCTTTCTATGTCACAAACTCTCTCTCCTACCAAATCCCTCTAACCAACTACAGTTTCACTCGTCCTTCCGTTTCATTACAATTTTTTTTTCTCTTTACTGATTTTTAGTGTTTTCGATTGATATCGTGATATTTTCCAACTCAGCTTGTAGTATATAAAAAAAAACTAGACTCACCTCTACTCTCTCTCTCTCTCTCTCTCTCTCTCTCTCTCTCTATATATATATATATATATATATATATATATATATGATGTATTTTTTTTGAGGTTTAGGTCTAATGATTTTAAACTAGTCCTTTTGCCGACGTTTCGACATATATGTATGTCATCTTCAGGGCTACAACATAATTGTTTTACAATTAGCACTACTATTTGGTAATTTTAAATTACCATTAACCCTATTTATTTGTTAAAATAACCTTAAATTATTGTTTTACAATTAGCACTACTATTTGGTAATTTTAAATTACCAAATAGTAGTGCTAATTGTAATTTTAAATTGTAATTTGTAATTTTAAATTACCAAATAGTAGTGCTAATTGTAAAACAATCATGTTGTAGCCCTGAAGATGACATAAATATATGTCGAAACATGGGCAAAAGGACTAGTTTAAAATCATTGGACCTCAAACCTCAAAAAAATTACATCATATAAATATTGGGTCAAGAAAACAAATCATGATGTATATATATATATATATATTGCAATTATATGAGACGGTCCAGTAGACTTCTAAATATAAATTTTATGTATACATATAAATCAATTATATATCTACTGTTTGTTAGAATAGGTATTTTGTAATCGGGATTCGTTCAATTTTCTAGGTTCATTAATTAATTTATATTAGAAATAGGTAAAACCGTCATACCTCGTAAGATGATCCTGGAGTTGGAGCGCCTTCGGACGTTGTCCATCTTCCATCGCAACAAACTACTGAGCTGTTATATAGGGGCTTGGTTATCTGTTAAGTCCACTGCTATCCTGATATTTTTATCTTGATTTTATTTACAATCCGATATTTTATGTAAATCACTAATAAAAATAAAAAGACGACTGGACAGGCAGGATGACCAAGTTAAAAAATATAAAAAACCCAAACTACATAATTTCTAAAAACCAAAAAAATCAAAATAATAATATCAGGATAGCAGTGGACTTAACAGATAACCAGCCCCTATATAACAGCTCAGTAGGTTTGTTGCGATCGAAGATGGACAACGTCCGAAAGCGCTCCAACTCCAGGATCATCTTACGAGGTATGACGGTTTTACCTATTTCTAATATAAATCATAATAACCTAAGCGGTATTAACAATATATATGTATTCATTAATTAAACTCTCGTTGCCGACGTTTAGTCAAAATTGTTAGTTTGTTTATATAATGTAATTTTGTTATTCAAAAAATTCTTCGATACCAACCCTCTTACCTTAGGTAATTCTTATAAACTGACTAGAATAGAAGTTAATCATTTTATATGGGCCAAGGTAGCTCAGTGGTTTGCGTGCGATTCTCACTCTACCCTTCGATTTTTTTTTTCAAGTGGCAAGTGAAAATATATGTGTATGTCGTCCCTAGGAGAGACGTTATAGTTTTGAGCGTTTAGATTTCAATTAGTTGTTAAAAATCCCTACTCAAAACACAGTTGAGTTTGACAAAATTTAGGAGCCTGAATGTAGCATGTTCATTATGTGAGTTCTCTTGTGGGGCTGCCACCGCAAACTCAGAGAACATTATAGGGCTAATTTTTTCAAATTTAATATGACTTAATAAAAAAAAATTAAGAAACTATTTTATATAACTGCTGCAATGTTTTTTACAAACAACAGATTTAGCCAATTAGTTTAATTGTTTATCCATGAGTTTATTTATAAGTTTAATTTTAGTTTAGTTGAGTAGGTTTCATTAAATTGTTTTTTTTTCCTTTATGATTTAAAGACTTTGAAGTAAAAAATGAGTATTTAAGTGTTAAATAAAAATAAATTATGTTAAATTTGGAGAAGGAAAGATGTTGATGTGGAAGCAATAAAAAGTTTAAAGGGGATACAAATGAGTTAGGGGGGATGGGCAGGGATATACACTTATTGATGTGATAATGAGAGGAGGTAAAAGCTTAAATATGACGCGGGTGTGTTGGCGGAGCGACGTGGGGGACGCAATAAGTATAAAGAGACTATTAAACTGATTCTTTGAAGTAGGCACCAAGTCAAGCTGGCACTTGTTAATGGGCATTATAAATTAGGGCTAGATGGCAGAGGTCCAGGACCAGTAAAGTGTTGCCTTGTCTATTTGTGGCACGTCAGGGCACCCGCCCACAAGGCCTATTCCAAGCCCCCTCCACTCCACTCTCTCTCTCTATACAACAAGCTTAGGCTACCTTACTTTAAAAATCTCCTATCCCACCTTTCAATTACCTAATAAACGAGTAAACCTTGGTGTTTACATCAGCAGATAATATATAAAGACGTACAAGACAAAGTATATGCTTTGTCAAGAAAAGAACACGTACAAACAACTCATTTCAGTATTTTGATCTCGTCATCATCAGGAGAAGAACACGTTGATATTTTAAACGATTACAAGAAAAGAACATGTACAAACAACTCATTTCAATATTTTGACCTCGTCATCATCAGGAGAAGAACACGTTGATATTTTAAACGATTACAAGAAAAGAACACGTACAAACAACTCAATTCAATATTTTGACCTCGTCGTCATTAGGAGAACACGTTGATATTTTAAACGATTACAAGAAAAGAACACGTACAAACAACTCAATTCAATATTTTGACCTCGTCATCATCAGGAGAAGAACACGTTGATCTTTTAAACTATCACAATAAAAGAACAGGTAGAAACAACAAAACAACTCACTTCAATATTTTGACCTCGTCGTAATCAGGAGAAGAACACGTTGATATTTTAAACGATTACAAGAAAAGAACAGGTAGAAACAACAAAGCAACTCACTTAAATATTTTGGCCTCGTCGTCATAAAGAGAAGAACACTTGATATTTTAAACGATTACAATAAAAGAATAGGTAGAAACAACAAAACAACTCACTTCAATATTTTGATCTCGTCATCATCGTGAGAAAAAGAAGAAGAAAATCTCCTCCTCTGGCAAACAGCGTCTCTGTTTTGATGTTTGCCAGCGGAGCAGAACTCATTTTATTTTTCTTCCCATTCTGTTGACGACGAAGTCAAAATATTGAAGTGGTCGTGAAAACAGTAATTCTGTTTTGCTGTTTACCAACCGAGCAGAGTTCATTTTCTTCTTCTTTTGCTCCTGTTAACGTTGAAGTTGAAATATTGATTTGAGTTGTGTGTTGTTTCAATGAGTTCTTTTCTTGTAATCGTTTATATATCGTCCTAACGGACTGTTTCATGTTTTGAATTTGTTTATATTTCAATATTCATTTGATCAGTCACGTAAAGTGTAAATGAACTTCACCTAAACATACATATTAATTAATTGATAATTACGTTAATTAATTCCGAGTTGTATTAAGCATATCAAATATCCAACTTAATAGGTATTATCCATATTTAACTACCATCTTTTGAAAAATCACGAAATCTTAATTAAATTCCGTTCAAAGTATGTTTATCCACATTCTAGAACAGGGATACTCAGACATTTCCTGCATGCGAGCTACTTATGAAGTGAACCAGTCACAATGATCAACTCAGTGTATTTATTTAAAAATATGTTGATGATTCTTACAATTTATGATGATGTATGGAATATTTCATTGAGAAAAAAACCTTCTCTTCTCATTTCATATAAAAGTGCTACGTTTTTTTCTTCTTACCTAGATCTAATCTCTCCACTTATTTTCATACTTTTTTCTTAATTTTAAAAAAAAATAAATTAAAAGTATAGATTAAGAGGCAAGTTAATGACTAGCTTGTTAGCTTGACTGCTTTAAGAGGTACTCTTACCGTTGTACAGTGACCTAAGTATCAATAAAAATCAGAATTCAATCAATCAGTGGCGGGATGAATTATAAGGCTCATGTTAATTTGTTTAATATCACGCGATCTACCAGTAATACCTTGGTGGATCACGACCGACGTATTCAACACGCCTGTTCTAGAACAATGTTCTACGTAAATGATCTACAATGATCTACGTAAATGTTTACCTCAATAGCAGAAATTTTTTGTGGCCCTAGTGCATTCTGAAAATATTAAATATAAACTATTTAGTAGCAATGTAAATTACTAAATTTACATGATTAGACAATTTACATAAATTACAAATTAAAATTATAAAAAATATACATAATATATATGGATTAATTTACCACAATGAAAACAATTTTTGAAACAATGCTCTAAGGCCTTTCGTTAACACTTCTTCGGAGAGCAAGTGAACTAAAAAAACAATAAATACTTGTTAACTTGGCTGATTGATTATTTATTGTTTTTTTAGTTCACTTTCTCTCCGAAGATGTGTTAACGAAAGGCCTTAGAGCATTGTTTCAAAAATTGTTTTCATTGTGGTAAATTAATCCATCTATTATATCAAGTGTTATTTTGATTATTATTCATATAATATATATATATTATATACATTATTTATATATATTATTTATTTATATAATATATATATATATATATATATAACTCAACGGTTACTAGTCGTTGCGTCTACAACGTGCTTCGTTTCCCTTTCTCTTTTCTCCTTAAGACAGATTGCCCGAAAATTTGAGTCTGTAAGTGTGTTTCTTTAGTTTGTGTGCTACCCAGTGGCGTACCTAGGGGGGGGGCGGTGGGTGCGGTCCGCACCGGGCGGCACTTACCTAGGGGCGGCATTTTTTATATTTACTTATAGTTGTAAAAAGCAACTTATTCATTTCATATTTATTTTCTTTCTTGAATAACAAATGATTATTATAAGTTTAATATTTGATTTCAGCAGTATAGGTTTGAAAATTCTGTTCCCAACATTTTAATTTTGTTAAGAATTTTTTTAAGAATTTCAATCAGTGTCGCTAGTTTCGAAAGAAGCTTCTCAAAATTGAAGTTGATAAAAAATTATCTTCGTTCTACAATGTCAATTAAGACTACAAAATCTTGTAATATTGTCAAAAGAACAAGAAATTACAAATAATATAAATTTTGAGAGCATTATACACGATTTTTCTAGTATGAAAGCTGGAAGAGTAGATATTATATAAATATGTTTACGAGTACATACAAATATGTCTACAAAATTTACTCTGTGTATTAATTAATATTGATTAAATAACTTAATAATTTATTTATGTGTATTAATTTATAAAAACTACTATTTGATTAACTTATAATAGAAAGGGCGGCAAACTGGAGATTGCCCCGGGCGGCAAAAGTTCTAGGTACGCCACTGGTGCTACCTATATTCAATTTTGAACGGTTATATATATATATAGTTCAATATAGACAAAGAAACATAGAGAAATCGAAAGAACACACTTACAGTCTCTAATTTTCGGTTTGAACCGTCTTGAGGAGAGATAAGAGAGGGAAACCAACCGTCTCTGAACCAGTGCTCTTGGTTTCCCTCTCTTATCTCTCCTGAAGACGGTTCAAACCAAAAATTAGAGACTGTAAGTGTGTTCTTTCGATTTCTCTATGTTTCTTTGTCTATATTGAACTATATTTGTCCGTTTTGGATCGTATTTCCAACGAAAAAGTGTATATATATATATATAATATATATATATATAAAACTATATAAAATCGTAAATATTGTTATTTACAAATAAAAATTGCTTGGACAGTTTAAATCAAATTTATTATTTTGTATCTAACACAAACGGATTTTTTTTCAGGTAATCTATCTCTCCGAGGGAACGGAAGGCTGGTGCCGAACTACTGTTCTATCAATTGTAACTAATGTTTTAAAGGTAACTTAATTGGAAAATTTGCTAATTAAAACTCATTTATTTTTGAAACAACCTACTAATATATATTCACAACACACATACAGACACGTACTACGTACTTACAACAGTGTAGAGCAGAATATATCAAAAAAAATAAATTCATAATTTTCAATTGAATTTTCATATTTCATTATTACAAAATTTTAAATTAAATGGTTTATTTTTAACATCTTTATTTACAAATATATAACTATGCATATTCTGCGTAACAGGCAATTGTGGTAATAGATTACACAATAACATCGATGCACATGAGTAAGAATGAAATCCACTGGTTCAACTTCTCACTTTGTTTTTTTTTAGTATATTATTGTAGTAGTATACTAAACTACTACCCAGATCCCTGGGTTACTTTCTTTTGAGTCATCTTGGGATATTCTGGAACGGTGAGGAGAAAGCAATGATTCGAATAAATGGATTTGGGTGAGAGGAAAGGTTGTTGTGAAATGACTTATAACGATCAGAGGCTATGTTTTGGATAAATGGAATTCTTAGGTCTTTTGAAGAGTGTAGTTTTTGACGTAATAAGAAGCATTTGTGATAGTGTGGAGGATTCTATTATAAAATGGTAAGACGAGAGTGCAGAATAAATTTCGACAAAACATCGGCTTGTCATCACAAGTTGCTCTTTTTTGGACCTAATCCTTAATAACCAATTTAGTATAGATTTATGCTATTAGAATAAATGTTATGACATTTATTATATAATCAAAGTATATTAAATGTATGCAACACTAGTTTTAATCATGAAAATAAATATATTTTATACAAAAAGAAATTCAACGTTAAAAATATTTAAATAGTGTACGGTTGAATGAATTATTTTTTTCTCCTCTAATTTGATAAGAATGTAATTATCTTTTAAAGAAAAGGATATTCGATACACATGATTATCAAATAACCACGTGTTTTATGTTGATAAAACAATGATTTTAACTATGATGCAAGAAAGGAAAGTGGGCGAAATGTTACTTTCATTTGGGGACATGGCGTTTGAATGTAACTCAGTCAGACCACTGGCATGGATGCTCAGTCACCGTAGAGGATTATCAGCAGAAGTCAAGTAGGCAATAAATAAACTTTAATATTCTTACATAAGGTTGTTTAAATTGACCTCTGGTCTGACAGTGAGAAAACTAAAATAGTAGGGAAACAGTTAAAATCAAAACAACATATGAGACTTAGATCAACTTTCTTATCAGTTATCTCAATATTAAATTAATGCAATTTGAAAAATAAGCAATCATCTTGTCATTCATATGACCCAACTGAGTTGGATTTTTGACTCTGACGAAGACCACTTGTTACGGTTGAAAGATCTTAGTCTTGTTTTCCCATTTTCTTATTGTGGTTTGATCATTTATATATATATAAATAATCCTATCTTTTTTCGACCACAAAAATTAACAGCAAACAGCAGAGGTTATTGAGGGTTGGTCTACACAAACAAACACTTCACTTACGCCAAAATTTCGCTATATTTTTATAGCATCATTTTTTTTTTATACCTGTCGTATAACCTGTCTTATCAGTTTTGTAATATTTACTACTGTTTTCGTTGTAGCTATCTGTCGGGCGTATATCTTGTTATTTGTACAGCCCTGATGATGCTATAAAAATATAGCGAAACGTAGAGAGTGCGAAGTACTCTAGTTGAGAAGCAAACTGCTACTCAATATATATATATATATATATATATATATATATATAAATATATATATACGAGTTCGAGATTAACAAAGAGCAACACACAAAGTAGGGAAACACACTTACAGACTCAAATTTTCGGTTGCCGGGTTGGTTACTTGCCGTTGCGCCTACAACGTGCTTGTCTCCCATTCTTTTTCTCCTGAAGACGGATTACCCGAAAATTTGAGTCTGTAAGTGTGTTTCCTACTTTAGTGTTGCTTTTGTTAATCCGAACTCGTATTGTGTCCAGTTTGATCGTATTTCGTTTATCAGTGAATAATTTAATATATTATTATATATATATATATATATTATATATCATAATAATCAAAATAACACTTGATGTAATGGATAGATTAAGTTACCACAACGAAACTAATTTGGAAACAATGCTCTAAGGCCTTTCGTCAACACATCATCAGAGATCAAGTGAACTAAAAAATAATTTGTTCATTATTTTTTAGTTCACTTGCTCTTTGACGATGAGTTGACGAAAGGCCTTAGAGCGTTGTTTTCAAATTAGTTTCATTAGGTAAATGAATCCATATATATATATATATTCTACGTGTAGAAGTATATTTAATGTATTTTATTTGACCCCGCTGTATTAATGTGATTATTACTGATTGTATTGTTATGATTTTAGTTTAAAATGACCTGCATTAAACTACTGTCATATTAAGAAGACCTTTGCTCTGCTGGTAATAGCGTGTGGTGATCCAAGGACTTCAGTATCACGCTGCTGAAAACCAAGTCAAGAGGATAATCCGGTAAGACCGACAGAATCATATCTCATGTCAACCACCAAATGTATTATTAGTATTATTTAAAGGTGACTATAGCACTGCGTCATAAAAACTATTGTACTTCCCCTCTTCTGTACTAAAGTACCCCAGCAGTTAGCTTCAATGCCTCCAAGAAGCTCAGCACTTTTGCTGGTTCCAGTAGTAAAAGTTTTTCTATGGTTTTGTTGAGTGTCCCGAAGCACGTACCTCTGTGCAGCAAAGTTGCCTTACAGTCAGTCAGCTGGACCAATCTTTGGAGAATCTGCACAAACCATCATTGATAATGTCCATTCAGGCTTCTTATGTTTCAGGAGAAAGTAACTTCCTTTCTCCTTCTTCGGGACGGTCTTCTTTGAGTCCTTAGGTGCACTTGTGGGAGGTTGGCGCCCACTAGTTAGCGCTTTTGGATCCTCTACGCTTCCGGAGGATGGTCTCTAGACTTCTTTCTCCTTAGTATAATACAGTGGAAAATCTCTGAAGCTCTGTCGGTGGTATTTTGTCCTCTCCGGCAGAGCACGACACACCGAAGTAAGGCTATTTACTCATGGGGGTCGCCTGGTACTCTTGAGACTCCGTTCGTAATACAGTAACCCCTGTATCATCCATCCTTCTGTAAGGATCGCATAACGCCTTGGATTGGGGCTGGGATGAGAGGAGACGATTTGGGAAGTTGGAAGGATGTGAAATGTAGTTAATGAAGCCCAGCCTCTGATCACCTTCTCCTCTTCTTTCGTTTGTCCTACCATATAGCAGGTTAAGAGGGTAGCCTCGTGAAGGCCGAAATTCGAGTGCTAGATAGAGGCTATTAGAGGCGCTTGCTTAATCACTCTATTACTACCTTACCAAATGTATATAAATAAAACAAAACTTTTGTCCTTCATTACTTGTGCAATCTGTTATCGTATGGTATTTACGAATATTGGGGGATCTCAAGAATTTCGTCTCCTCACAAAAAAATTAAGCTTTCAACACTTAGTGTTCTTCATCAGGTTAACATCTGCACTGTTCAGAGTCGATGTACGGGAAGATTTAGGAAGTCCGACTTTCTGACTCTTATCGCAGATCGGCTCTCGACAGTCCTGGTGTTATCCTGATGAAGAACAAACATTAAGTGTTCGAAAAGCATTGTTAGTTTCATATTAAACTTTTTTGGTGTTCTCGTTTCTCTGAGTTGTCTTTGTTATTTATTTCTCTGTCCGGTTTGAACTGTTTAGTAATTTCATTATATATATATATATATAGTTCAATGTACATAAAGAAACATAGAGAAATTAAAAACACAAACTTATAGTCTCTAATTTTTGGTTGAACCGTCTTCAGGAGAGATAAGAGTGGGAAACCAAGCGCACTGGTACAGTGCCGCATTGGTACTCTGGTACTCTGTGCCTTATGATCAGGAGGCGAAAAGTCCCGCAGGAAGGCAGAGCGGCGACGATGGTCGAAATATAGAAGTGAGTTATTCCTGTGTCTATCTGTGTACTATCTTTTTTAATTGGTTTTTATTTAAAAGTCCGTTGGACCTTTTCATTCAATTATATATATATATATATATATATATATATATATATAATATATATATAACATGTGAAATAACAATCAATGATCAAACCACAATAAGAAATGGGAAAACAAGACTAAGATCTTTCAACCGTAACAAGCGGTCTTCGTCAGAGTCAAAAAGCCAACTGAAACACTAGATGCAGAAAACATCTGGTGAGGGGTTGAGAAGAGTGGGAGGGAAGAGTGGTATTTTAAAAGAATGAAAGCGCAGGAAAGGACTAATGTCCAGAAAGAGATGTTTGGGAAACAAAGGAGTACAGTAAGAAAGAGTATAAAACTATCCGCTAGCTGTCAACCCTCTTAGAAGAGGCTATTGCCCTCGTAACGAAAGTATAAAGTTTGAAGAGACCGTTACTAATGTTTATAATATTTGATCTATTAAATTTTATTAGAGACGATTCAATAATATTTCTTAACATTGATTTTTCATAGGTAATAAATTTAGCTCCTGTCCAATCAATATGATGATTTTCATTTTTTTATATGCAAGAATAAGGCACTACTTTTTTCCTGTCTACTTACGTTCTGTTGGTGTTGTTTTACACCTGTCTTTAATGATTTACCAGTTAATTGGTCAGTAACCAGTTAATTGGTTAATTAGTAGAATTTATATTGGTCAAACTGGTAAATCATAAAAGACACGTGTAAAACAACACCAATACAACGTAAGTGTTGACCAAACTCAAAGAAGAAGAAAAAGTGTTTGTTAGTAAATTGTGGTCAGAGAAACAATACCTTATTATGTATATAACTTTAAATTATACAACAGACGACACAGACAAAGGAATAAAAAGCACCCTTACTACCTTCTCAATATTTCGAACTGTTGTTCGTCATCAGGAGTAGACTAGAAGAGAGGACGAAGTGAGAGAGATCTCCCCACGTTGAAGGACGGAGCGTGAATCAATATATATATGATTGGCTATTTTTGACCAAATAGTTTTTACTTTTCCTCTTTGGTCAAAAATAGCCAATCATATTCGAGATCCGGACCACTCATGCAGAATATATATATATATATATATAATATATATATATCAGTCAAAACTAGTAGATTTCGTCAGGGTTTAATTGATACTGACAGAGACTACGTGTTGTGGTTGGAAGCTCTTAGTCATAGCTAAACCCCATTGTTGACTACCTATAGTTAAGTAGTGCCAGTTATGCCAAAATACGCAGGAAAGTAGTAGATAATATAACAACTAAGAAGAAAAATTAATGTAAGGTAAAAAGTTAATGAAATGGTCTCCCAAATATAAAAATTTAATGGTATAAACAACGCGTTTCGAACACATAGTGTTCTCCTCAGGCATTAACTAAAAAATACAATGACACCAGAGAGTTATCTATAGTGTCATATAGATAACTCTCTACTATATTATCTACTATAGATAACTCTCTGGTGTCATTGTATTTTTTAGTTAATGCCTGAGGAAGTAACACTACGTGTTCGAAACGCGTTGTTTATACCATTAAATTTGTATATGTAGAGACCATTTCATTAGCTTTTTACCCTACAATGAGTAAATACCACATAATAAGTGATTGCACTACATTAAAAGAAAAATTAATAACATTAAAATATAGAATAAAATAATAAAAAAAACATGAAAAAATCTATATTCAACTTGCTTCAAAGTGAACATAATATTTATCTTTTTGATTCGTTTTAGGTTTGGTTTTATTTTAATTTTGCTTTCGTATAGATGTAATGTAAAAAAATTTGAGAAAACTTTATCCAACTCATAGGTAAATAATTTAATAATTACATTTCTTTTATTGTTTCTTAATCAACTTTAATAGTTATAACAAAATAGGAATCAATCAATCTAATTTAAAAAAAATATGTATGTTATTATTAATAACTAGCAAATGTACCCGTCTTTGACGGAATCAAAAATTCTATTATACTTGGTATTCCAACATATCAATTATAGTATTATACTAATACTATAATTAGAAATTATAGAATAGTAGAAAACACCATTATTAGTACAGTGTTAAACAAATGCCTCTGTATACACTACATTAGCTGTCTGTCCTTCAGGTTCATGGAAGAACAATCAGTTGAAACCTCTGACTATTGAGCAAGTAAACTACAGTTGACCATGTGAGAAAAACTTGGTTTCGCTAACTTGAATTCCTGCGTTAGATAAAGTCTCCCTTTGCGACTTAGTTAACGTCATTGCGAAATAGACTCTGAGGGGCCCTTGCAATCATTTGAATGGAAACAGACAGTGGTTCGGAAGACTCCCCAATACCACATCCAGTCATTATGTCCGCCTCTATGGCATATCTGTGTAGAGCACGAACTCAGAGTCGTGTCCCGTTGCACAGTTTTTGGGTCACTCATGTTTCGTAACATGAAATTTGTTACTGCTATAAACTGCAGCATCATTGGTGCTCCTACTTTAAGTTTTTACTCATGAGCAGGCAGTCCAGAGAAATAAATTCAGAGTCAAGAAATTCAATTAGATAATGAACTGCTTCTTCATCACTAATCCAATCTCTTTACTGACTTGTAAGTTCTTTCCTCGGCTTCATATAGCGTAAGAACTTGTTTGTTGATTTCTCATGCCTGTTCATATTAAGGGCTGAGAATTGCTCGTTTACAAAACATTTATTCTCAATAGATAGTACATCCTTAACTCTGTGAAACACCATTTCAATGATGTCAAATACGCAATATATTCATGTGCTCAATTGAAATTAAAATCAACTAACAATACCTACTTGCCACACCTGTGTATTTTCAAAACAAACTTGTCTGTGAAGTTAGGAAAATACAGCTAAAAGCCCCATAACTTCGCTTCTGTACTGAATTAATAATCTATTTAGAGCCCATATTTTAAGTTAGCCACACACAAATCCAGTGTCAATGTTTCAGCTCGCTATGTCTTATGGTGGCTGAGTTTACTTGTGACAAACATTTTTGCGTTAAACGTCCATAACTTCACTTCTACGTTGAATTTCCAATCAATTCATAGCCTATATTTTAAGTTAGACCTAAACAAATCTACTGTAAAAGTTTCAGCTTTATATGTCTTATGGTAGTTGAGTTTACCTGTGACAAAGTTTTGCGGACAAACCGACAAACCGACAAACCGACAGAAATTTTTCTAAGGGTGGATTCGGTTTCTCCAATGTATGAAACGTAAAGAAAACTTGAAATGAGTCAGTTCTAAGCAATGTACAGACAAAATCATTATTTTATTTATAAAGATATTATTAAACTGAGGTTTTGAAACCTTTCAGGTTTTTAAATGTTTCTGGGTTTAAATAAATGATTTTTGTTTTGAAAACGAAACTTTTTGTTAGAATTTCTACTGATATCAGACAACAGTTCAAACAAAAAATTACGATTAATGGTAGGATTATAATTTTTAATTGTTTAATTTTAATGTTTGAATCGTTTCTCAGCCTTAAGGAAAATATGGTATATGTTATTTTAAACTTATTTAAAATATGCTTTCTGTAAGAATTATTTCTATTTGTAGCCTGTCTTGGCTTTTCTAGTATTTTGTATTGTGGAGATAGATCTGTACAGTATTAGAGCATTGGATAACGTATTGAGTGTTTCTGTCAGCAGGGTCGATTACTATTTGTAGCCTGTCTTGGCTTTTCTAGTATTTTGTATTGTGGAGATAGATCTGTACAGTATTAGAGCATTGGATAACGTATTGAGTGTTTTCTGTCAGCAGGGTCGATTACTATTTGTAGCCTGTCTGGCTTTTCTAGTATTTTGTATTGTGGAGATAGATCTGTACAGTATTAGAGCATTGGATAACGTATTGAGTGTTTCTGTCAGCAGGGTCGATTACTATTTGTAGCCTGTCTTGGCTTTTCTAGTATTTTGTATTGTGGAGATAGATCTGTACAGTATTAGAGCATTGGATAACGTATTGAGTGTTTCTGTCAGCAGGGTCGATTACTATTTGTAGCCTGTCTTGGCTTTTCTAGTATTTTGTATTGTGGAGATAGATCTGTACAGTATTAGAGCATTGGATAACGTATTGAGTGTTTCTGTCAGCAGGGTCGATTACTATTTGTAGCCTGTCTAGGCTTTTCTAGTATTTTGTATTGTGGAGATAGATCTGTACAGTATTAGAGCATTGGATAACGTATTGAGTGTTTCTTGATAAACAGGGAGTACTAGTATTAGCTTTATTGCACAGGGAGCCGTTTTGCGAAACAGGGAGACTGGGACTTTGTTGCACAGGGAGCCGTTTTGCTAACAGGGAGCACACGGTTTAGAATATTCAAAGCGTCCTTTTAATCCACATAACTTGTGTCTATAAAATTACAAAGTGAAATTAGTATAGTAAATGATAACTGTTTTTAATTTCTATCAGTTCAAATTAAAGCTGGTTACATTTAATATTGGAATACATCTTAAATATCATATTTCTAAAGGAATTCAATATTTTGACAACTGAAGTACAGATTTCATGTAAGTTCATTTTTAAATTACCTATCCTGATATTAGAACCATAAACTATTTCTGTTATTTCACTTCTTAATACTTGAAAATCATTAGTTAAACGTATTCTAATTGATATATTTGATTTATTTTCAATATAGTTAGATATGCCTTAGCAAGATTCTGTGGTTCCAACACAGAACCCTGTAAGGAATTTTCAGTGTGTTCAGTCTTTTCTTCTACACTATTTCTGTGTTTCAAAATATATATTATCTTTAGAAATAACTTTTAAGTAAGGGGGCCAGCGTAGCCCAGTGGCTTGCGTGTTCGTCTCTGTACTGTTAGGTCAAGGTTTTGATACCCACTTTAACCCTCGATTTATTCATTCTGGAAGTAAATAAATGAATTTGAGGTTAATA